>JANSTV010075027.1:0-10286 GCA_027564135.1 Lestremia cinerea | reverse complement strand
AACGGCCCATTAGCTCAGCTGGTTAGAGCGTCGTGCTAATAACGCGAAGGTCGTGAGTTCGATCCTCCCATGAGCCACATCTTTTTTCTCCCTCAAACTCCGAGGAGGCTTGAAATCGAATCTGATTCTTCTTCTTCAAAAATTTTTTTTTTTTGAAGAATCTCCCAAGCAACGCATGCCGCTTGGACAAAGAATGAAAGTTCCATTGTTTTACATATTCACATTCGATTCTCTGTTTGACGATTCAACCCAGAGTGCCTCCGGTTCGGATCCCCCGAACTCATTCAATTTACATCCAACAAAAGGCCAATCACAACAAAGATTGAAACAAGATATCCACCCAAAGCGAAACAAAAACAAATAAAATAATAAATAACAATGATCGTTGAGCACTCTGCGCAACAACAGCAACAACAACAACAACGACAGCGAGAAAAGAGGCGAGAAACAATTAAAAATAACACTGTTGTGTGCTCGCACATAATCATATTCGCTTGGCGATTCCGATGAAACCGAAACGATCACCAAACCGAACCAAAGCATGGCGAAACAAAGTGCCAGCCAGTCAAATCGTGGCCGAAAGCCCATCAACGGGCGACTACAATGTAACCGTATGTCGAACGGGTCATTATCGATACCCAATGCTCGCGCGCTATTTGAAACGCATACATGCCGGTCATTACTCACAACAAATAACCAAAGTTTCAATTTCGAAAAATTTCAATTTTTCGGTATGCGCGCGACTGTACGCAACGGTCGTCTCCGATGGATGCGTACCCCGTCCGACGTTGAACGCTATTATGCAAGGCATATCATAATAAAACGCCAACAAACAATCGACCAACGACTAATTCTCGGAATGAAATGCTATATTTGCTCGATGAATGGCCGGCTGAATGGCACTGCGGCCAGTTGAGTGATGCGCGTCCGCAAAGAAACGGACCATAATTCACCAATTTGCTGAATCAATAGATTCTGAATGGACACTCTCGATGCCCACACAATGCGTTTCGGAGGAAAGCATCGAGGTTTTGTCTTTCGCTTCGTCACTCATCGAACGACAAGCGGCGATTATCCCCGAAGAAATGTCAATTGAATCCTTCACGAAAGGAGAACCACGATGAGCCATCAATCGATGAGCATCACGACTGACGTCGTATCGCTTAATCGTTCACAATCACTTATCAATCTCCGGCTTCGGCTCGACTAAATCGAGTACACACATTAAGACGCATCGAAAGGAAGAGCCACAACAAACATCGGCACTCATCCGGGGGACTGGTGCCGGGGTCTGGGAGAGGGAGAGGGGTGACCGATCGCATTAATATCGAAAAGGATGTCGGATAATTCATTAAAAGATGAGATGCGGGTCTTTGGTTGTTTGCCTATCGCAGCGATTATGCCGTTTTTATTCCGTCATTCATGTCTTATTGTTTGATAACATCGACGGGGAATGTATCGGCTCGTTTTCTCTTCTCATTGTGGTCTGCTTCTTGCACGGAAAACAATGCACTCTGCCGATAGACGTATTGATCGGCATTGTGTGCTTGCGGTGCATCGGAGTTTGGTGTGGATTTCCCGGTTGGGATGCGGTGTGTGTGTGTGAATTGTTTCCGGGTCGGGGCGATTTCGACGGTGGATTGACAGGCAGCCATTGTCTGTGACACGTTTGATGTCCGACGACTTGAGATGAGCAAGCCAGGGTGCGCTGTGTGAACTGCATCGATCGGGTGATAACGGTGATTTGTCAGCAATTAATCGAATCGTATGGAGGCTTTGAAGGAAGATTTGATCTCGATGGGATTCCTCTCGGAGATTACCGAAAGCGGCACGAAAAGCAAATCCGTAAATCCGGTCGAAGAAACAACGCGCTGTCAAAACAATCACTTTCTGGAGATGGTTTGACCGTTGAGCGGCCCTTTGAAAGCCGCTCTCGCGCCACACACCATTCGAAACCAAGTCAGAGCTGAAATGTTTATTACGAAACGGTCGTTAAGTGGATTTTCCTCGAACACCAATTCGTATGAACAAAGAGTCGGACCATGGTTTGCGTGAAAACCCCATCCAGCAATGGCAATCGCGACGAGAGAAACGAGAATCATTTTTGTTAAAAAATTGGTTTTTTATTCTCATTTTCGCGCTGTCTCTCTCCCTCTCCATCGATTCCCCTGCGTTATTGTTTTGGTTTTGTTTTCGTGTTTTGGCATTTTTGGATTTGTTTGTACGCGATTTTACGATGGGCGACAAAATGAATAATGAATTTCTGTTGAATGGGCTTCAACGGAATCGACATTGGAAACGGCACGCCGTCACGCTGATGAATACCAGCTGGAATCGTCCGTTCGAGAGTGCGAATGGAATGCGATTCGAGCCGAGATTTATTTCTGGAAGAACTCAACAAACGGATCGAAGCACGTCAGAATCCTGTCCGATCCACGTGAGAGACCCAACGAGGCTCTTCTGTGTGCCATTCGGTCATCTGCTCCGCAACGAATCGACTGCATTTCACGCCAGTAAAGTGCACTCTTAATGGCCTGCGTGTTACGATGACGTAATCGCTGCTGTTGTTCTCGTTTTCAATAAACACCACGTCGTGTCGTCGGCGAGGAGCGTCGCAATTCGTTTGACGGAAAAGATGCGAGAAAAACAAGACGAGTCCCGCAAAAGGAAAATATTGTTTTTGGATGAAATCGAGGATCGATAACAAATGCGCCGTCATTGGGATCGCATTGCGTCGACGGTCATGTGTTTGTACTTAATCCCGAAGGATCTTCTCTTTCCTCTCTTCGGGTTGTTGTCGTGTTTTCGTGGACCCGTTTGCAACATGAACTTCAAACGATGCATTTCCGATGATGCCAATCAACCGTGAAAACTCAAATGGTCGAAGCTCTTGACAGTTACACGAGTGCACGTGTGAGAATTCTTGCGGAAGAGAATTTCGCTTCATATTTTTGAATGAATGAAACGAATGAGCAACGTTTCATGGACGAATGAATTCTAAGCGATTCGGTAGATTTTGTCGAAATGTATTTTGGGTGGGTGGTCCGATGCGAATGAGAATGTTTATGGCTTTCGGAGCTCATGTTTCGGCGTTGTCGATTTCTCAGACGTTTTGGCGACGAATGCTTTGAAGTTTAGGATTCTCGGGCTCCATTCTGTCTCATCGGCCCGACTTGAATTCCGTCCGAGACTGTTCCGTCGTAAAACTTACTCTTTGATATCGCCGGATGGTTGACCCGAAACTCAAAAAAAAAACTCTTCCGAATGAATTCAAATTATGTGATTTTAATCCAAAAAGTTAATCCTTCGATTGGCACTAAATTCCAAAGCACTTTGACAATTTGCACTCATTCACAGTCGCTTTGCCATCGTTCACTGGTTTTCACTGAGTTTCACAAAGAAAATTGCGCACATTCTCATTTCCAACGGGAATTCCCGAAATGTTTTCATTCAAATTGAATGGTCGCTGACATTGAAATTGGTGTTTTGTGAGAAATTCCCATTCGAAACGCCATCAATCACCGGGCCCGGGCTTTCATTAATCACTTGACTCAATCGATAGAATGTTGGACCGCCGATTTTGACACGATCAATTTCATTCACGCACACTGCATCACTGATCAAACGGAGTTCTCTCGAAATGACATCAACGCAACGCACCGTCGAGACTGAAAATGAAAGACGTCCTCATCGCCGATGGCAACGGGCAACAACAACAACACGATTCGTATCAGCGTTCGAATCAAAGCGCGTATTGGAGAGGAACGTCGGTCGTGTGTGATGCTGTGTCAGCCAGCAAGACGACTCTTGCGTGTGTCTGAGTGAATGTCGGATGGAAAACGGTTTCGGTTTTCCTCACTCGCTCTTATAGGAGTCGCAGTCGAGGTTTGTGTGTGTGTGCAGCGGCGACGGCAGAGATTGGTTCGCTTTCCAATAAGAGGAAATGAGAAAAGAATAAAGAATTTCGGTTTGATCGCGGATGGAGGATGGCTTTGGTGGATGACGAGAGTGAGGACGAGGCGAGCGATGCGGTGAGCTGAGAATCGAATTGAAAATCAAAACCGAATCAAAGTCCAAGTCGACGGTCAAGACGTCATTTTCGGAGCACGTTGACCCATGGATCGGCTCCGAGCATGCCATTCGGCATTCCTGACCATTCGCCGCTATTGACATGTCCAATTGACGAGCCGTGCTGCGCGATGGATGCCTTGCATTGCCATTGCCATTGAAGGCAAATATTTGTTTTTGAATCTGTTTTTTTTTTGTAGTTTTCGTTTATTTTTAAAACCATCGATCCGATGGAGATCCCAACAGCAGAGTTGTTACGGCCTATCGCATCCAAACCGAAAGTGATGCTTTTGCCGCGCCCATTTTCACCAAACACTGCCATTGGTCGAGCGCCAGCGAATGCGATTCGTTTCGGTGCGTTTGCGTTCAAGTGAGTGCTCTTCATAAACATCTTTCGGGGGCTGAATGGGATGTGGTGGTTGTTTTGTGGTGACTCAGCGGTTGGGATTTGGAAGTTTGGGCAATTTTTCGGTGGAACGATCAAAGTGTTGGAGAACCATTTTTTCGAGTTTCGATGATTTTTCTTCACGTTTAGATTCTCGCCAACGTCGACGGGGGAGTTTACTCGATTTAGTGACTGAAATGACTCCCGAATCGGTTGCCTTCAAGATTTGCATCGATCTGTTGATTTCATTCCAGATTTCATCCCGAAGGCCAAACCTTACGATTCCCATCGCTTACTCACCAAACCCACCAAATTCACCACAAACACTCGTTCAAACGTCAAATCGACGGCTTTGGCCAAACAGTAAACAGAAGTTGAAACAATTTTCAAAATAAGAAATTCTCGCTGGAATTTTGCGTGAAAATCACAAGAGTAAACAGCATCGAAGGGAATAAAATTGAACCGCTTGAAACAATCGAGTTCAAAAGGCGAGTCCTGCTGCATTCAAGGCAATCAAAGAGCGGCCGCAATTTGGTTGGAAATCGAGAGTGTGCCAAACGTAAACAAGTCGGTTGAGTGGGAAGGACAATTGATTTCGAAAGAAAGTTCTGAATGGGATCTTTACCGAGGATTGTGCGCGAAATGTGATTTTGGATCGGACGATAACTGTGGAGGGTTCGAAAATCGTTAGGGCTCTTTATTCAAACCACGAAGTGAGGTTAGCCATGGATGCGAGAAGCCATCAAATAATATCGGTCATTTCAAGCGATCAAATTCTGTTGGAGCCTCCGGATTTGGACGAGAGTAGCTCTCAAAATGCAACCGAATATTTGGCTGCGAGTCACAAGCAAGCCTTCCTCCGGTTTATCCACGCGGAGTGGGGTTTCCTGAATGGTGAGTACGGTGCAGGGATAGTCGAGTGAGAGGGATGACTTTTGGCACTTTCAGCACCGGAACAGTATTCCGACTACGTCGTCTTGATGACCAACGACCTGAATCGATTGGGGTTTGACCGGACCAAGGAAGAATGGCTACAAATCTTGAGTGCTTGGGTGGAATTCGTCAAAGAGGAATACCAAACATTGATGAAATCTAAGTAAGTTCAACGCGACGAAGTACCGATTCCGAACCCCAAACAATCCATTTTTCGATCGCAGTGAAGGCACCAGCAGTTTCAGCATCGAAGACAAACAGCTCATTCAGCACATAAACGATGGCCGGTTCTGGATTGAGCCGACGTACGAAGAAGTTAGTTGTATTTTGGAGCATCTGGAATTGGCTCCAGAATCACCGAATTTGTGGACGGAAATTGCATCCGAGCTGGAACTGATGAACGGCTCCAAGCGAACGGATATCTACTGGAAGCGAGTCTATCAACGTATTGTCAAGCGAACGACAGCCAAAGATCGACTACTCGAGCACATCGCCCCCATCCAATCCACGGTCAAATTGGAAAATCGAAAACTCTTCACTTTGTCCGATTTGGAATCGCGAATCTTGAAGTCCAACCCGTCGAGTCAGGCAGATGCCAAGCAAACGGCGAACGCAGCAAACGATTCGAAATTGTCGATTTCGGATCTGTCGACGCACTGTCGCATCTGTTTGGCGTCGACCAGTTCGATGACATTCCTGTTTGAGGCTCGCTACGCGACGAATGCCGCAACGCTTCTGGACAAACTCAACTATTGCTCGTGTCTGTCGACGGCGGCACGCATAAACGATGGTTTCCCGCAGTACATTTGTGTGAGCTGCTCGGTATTGCTGGAGAGTGCATACCAGCTGAAGGTTCTGTGCTCGAAAACGGAATTAAAGCTCCAGGATTTGGTGGCGGATCAGCCAAAGAGTGACTGCATGGAAGTGGAGGATTCGAATCAAGATGAGCTCGAGGAAGCCGATGACATATTCGATGTCAACGAAGATGGCCAATACGACATCATCGAGACCCTCGAGGAGGAATGCGACAGCAAGGTGTTTCAGATAACTCCGGAGAATGTTATCCTTGCGAGCGACATTCAAGACGAAAACAGTTCGCAGCATGAAATGTGAGTGACCTTAAAGCTTCCCCCAATTGAATCCTCGTGCAATGTCCCACTCTTGCAGAATCTCTACTTATGAAGTCCTCGAAGACCAATCGACCGATTCAACGAGCGAATCGTCGAGCCCTCTGCCAGAGATGAGGCATCGAAGCAACAAGAGGAGAGCGAGAGTGGTGAAATCAGGTGGTGAGGCGCCCAGCGAAGAGAATCACCAGTGCGAAACGTGCGGAATGATCTTCACAAAAGTGTCCGCCTTGAAGATGCATCTGAGGACGCATGGCGCTGTCAAAGTTCACGAATGCACCGACTGTGGCAAACCCTTCAAGACGCGACTATCATTGACAATTCACACGAGGTCTCACACAGGTGAACGTCCGTACGTTTGTGAGGTGAGTTCGAACCGCGGAACGATTTGTGATGAGATGATGAGCGTTTCTTTGCGTTGCAGACCTGCGGCAAGGCTTTCAAGACAGTGAGTGCCGTCAACAATCACCGGTCTATCCATTCGGACGTGAAGGAGTTCAAATGCCCGCACTGTCCGTACAGCGCCTCAACAAAAGCCAATCTCAAAATCCACGATCGCACCCACAGCGGTGTGCAGCCGTACTCGTGTCGATACTGCTCATTGAAATTCAGCACTGCCAGCAATATGCACAAACACATTCGAAACATTCACGAGAAACTGAAAACGAACAAGGTGAGTCTCGGGCTGGGTGTCAATCAGAGGTGTGTTCCTAATCAAAGCTTTCAATTGCAGTGCGACCAATGCGGGAGGTCGTTCTTCACTCGTGAATCGGCAAGAAAGCACATGGTCACCCACACTGGACTCAAGCCGTATCAATGTACGGAGTGCCCAATGTCCTACGGCTGGTACAACGGCCTGAAGAAACACGTCAAAATGCAGCACGCCAACATCAAAATACCAACGGAAACGTCGTTCTTCAATCGCCTTCAAAACAAATAACGATTCTCCGAGGGCAGAATTCGTATTCGTCAATTAATGTTAGAAAAAATCGCAAAGACCTGATAAATTTTATGAAAACATGTGTGGAAATGCAGCGTTTTTATTTCCCGCGAATTTCAGTCAATCGATCAATGAATGTCATTGCATCCGATCAGTTTCATGTACGCCGCCTCGGTGGGTATCTGCAGATCACCGTGGAATTTTCTCACGTGAACGCGCAACGCTTCGTACCAGGCGTACGTGTTGGAGCATTCGGAGCACTTGTATGGCTGCTGGCCGGTGTGCACCACCATGTGTTTTCTGGAAGAGAGAGCGGGATGATTAGACTCCATCAGACCCCATTGGCCGGAAGGGCGTTCTTACATGAGCGATTTCTTCGTGAAGTAGCTCTTGTCGCACTCCTTGCACTTGTGCGACTTCTCGCCCTCGTGCAAATTCCTCACGTGGTTGGCCATCGTGTGAGCGTGTTTGAACGTCTGCTTGCACTGCTTGCATTCGAACGGCTTGATGTCTTTGTGCGTGAGCTCGTGACGACGAACGTATAACGCGTACAACGCTCGATAGTCACAGAACCGGCAGCTGTACTTCTTGTCGCCGACGTGCCTCCGCATGTGCCTCAGATAGACGCGACGCTTCTCGAAAACTTGACCACAAATCTGAAATTACTGAATCGTTAGGTTGGCGATGATTTGGAGGCGATTCGGGGACAGACCTCGCAAACTGACGGCTCCTCGATCGGCTTGATGGTCGGATTGTGGATTGTTCTGTGGATCGCGAGGGCGCCGGCGTTTGTCGTTTGGAACTCACACACTTCGCATTGGCGGATTTTGATTTTTTTCTCCTTCTTCTTCTTCTTCTTCACGATCGGCTTGATGGTCGGATTGTGGACTGTTCTGTGAATCGCGAGTGCTCCGGCGTTCGTCGTTTGGAACGCACACACTTCGCATTGGCGAATTTTCAATTTTTTCTTCTTCTTCTTCTTTATTGGTGTTGATTCCTCTTGCTCTCTCACTCGTGCTGGAATTGACTTCTTGCGAGTTGATTTTTTGGGGGTTGATTCTGAAATCGATTTTGCTGCAGTCGATTCAGATGAAATCGATTTTTTTGAACTAATCTTTGGAGCTGTTGTTGTCGTTGTTGTTGTTGTTGTTGTTGTTGTTGTGACAGCTGCCACAGCTGGCTCTTCGCCGTTCACTGGTTCAACAATCTCGACGGGTTCAGACGGGCCCACTTCCCAGTCGCTCTCTATTTTGATCTCGCTGACTAGTTCGGAGAAAACTTCAATTCCCTCCATTGGAATCAATCTAATGTCCTTCGAATCCCCCTCCTCTTCTTCTTGGGCCTCCCACTCAATCCTGGAGTCATTCTGGAGCTCCTTCAAGACATCTTCAGTCCTCCGGCAGAGCAACTTAAAGTCGTATGCATTGTTCAGCGAGCCAGTGCAAGCGCTGCAAATGTATTCCGAGAGTCCATCGTTGATGCTTACTTCGGTTGAAAAGCTCTGGCAATAATTCAGTTTTTCCGCGAGAGAGATCTTGTTCTGGTCGGCGGCGTCGAACAAAAACTTCTTCCTCGTACGCAACTGGCTCAGGCAAATCCGGCAGGATCTCTTGTGGTCCAAAACTGACGCCATTCGCCCTTCCTTTATTCTGCTCTGTAAGAAAGAGCTCAAATGAAATGCTGAAGCGAAACTTGGCACCAAAACTCACCAACTGCTTTCGCAAATGCCTTCGCGGGAATTCCAGATTCCCAACGACCACTCGCGAATGAAATACTCGATTCAATTCCGCGATTTGAAAGTGATTTTAGCACAAACATAAAAAAAAATTCAAATCGTTTGCCACTGACAGACGGACGGATGGAAATAACAACAAAACGTCAAACAAACGACATTTGTAAGGTTTTCGATTACGAGTATCTTTCATTCATTCATTCAAAAGGTCTGTGGGCACAAGAGAATCCAAATACACAGATTCAATTCAAATCAATTCATGTGCGGAATCCAGGGTAAGAGACGAAAGGTTTCACGCCCTTATGTGCTAAGGAATTTCGCGTTTGCGACGCTTTCTCCCCCAATTCAAGTTAAATTCCTCCAATCCTCGTAGCCATGAGCATTGTTCCCAGATCTGTTTTTCTTATAACTGAACTATAAGGGAACTATAACTGAACACAACTTGGATTCACCACAATGCAAGTAATTAATGACTTTCGAAAGAGAAGAGTGAGAAAAGGCCGTCGATCGTGCGGAAAAGCAAGAATCGGTGGTTATGGCAGCCTGCAACGAGTAAATTCGCGAATGCAAACTAGAAATTAAATCCCTGCAAAAGGAAAATGCAGACATCGTATGTTAAATTAGTTTGATTGTCAACCTTTTGATTACCAGCGATTTCAGATGCTTGACGCTGAAAAAATCAACATCCTTGAGAAATTGAATCTCGTGGCCAATCATACCACGTGAACGGCTTGCAGCAAAGTATTAAAAAGAAAAGAAAAATGTGAAAATTTTAAATTTTTGTTTTCGTTAAAATTCTAAGTTTTCGAAGTCGCTGGGATAAGCACAGCGGACGTTAAATGATCATAGGGAGCAGGCGAGATGTGCTTACCAAAGGAATTAGACATAGAATTTGGGAGAAAAGTAACGAATACCAAAAACATCGATCGATCATAAATTCGGATCAATCTAACGAATTCGGTGTTCGGGGCTACAACTGGAAAATCCACTAAGCAGTCAGTAGGCACTACCTTTCGTTTTCCTAGCGACCACAACTTCGATATTTCAGCCGTCTACTCTTCATGTCTATTTGACACCTTTTAGCACGGCTCTTGTCTGGCT
>JANSTV010075016.1:0-10287 GCA_027564135.1 Lestremia cinerea | reverse complement strand
ACGTCTTCGGAATTTTATTAATAGGTTCGGATTGGACTATGAAAATTCGAGAACAACAAAATGTCATTGGGAAGAAAAACCAACCAATTGAATTGTTAAATACCGAAAATCAAAAGATGAAAAATGAATGCGTTCAATGACGATTGCGGTGAAGTGAGATGTATTCTGTCGGATGAGTTGCTGTCTTTTTTTATCGTTTCAGAGTGAATTTTACCAATGGAATCTATTGAACTAAACTAAACTATTTTTGCTAGCCGTAAATTGAGTCAAAGACGGTGAATTGGCATGCTAAGCTCTTAATTCAATATTTTTTCGAGCTGCCCGATCGCCTCTCCGACAGAATCACTTCAGCCGATTCACCACACTCACCAAATCCAACCGAATGCGATTCATTTCGAAAATTGAGAGACCAAAAGAGGGAGCAAGAGAGGTAGTTAGAGAGAGAAAGCAAGACAGAATGAAATGTCAAATCGTATTCAAACATTCATTCTGTCAAATTTGTACAAAATAAAAATATCTCAGTCGACTATGTGATTGTGATTGTTTTGTCCGAGGCTGAAGCATTTACTTTAGACAGAATGGAAGTGTTTCAAACAGAAAACTATTATATTTTTGTTAAAAAAGAGAAAAGCTTGTGGTGGCATCGAGTTACATCGGAATTCACATTGAAAACGGGTGAGTTTGTTAGTGTGTTCATATCGTGAGAATCAATTCACTTCAATGTCAGTGCTCCATGTAAGCGCACCAAGACCTGATTCACTTCAGATGTTTTTATCGATTATGTGATGAACAATGAGAAGGCGAAAAAAATGGGAGGAATGAATGACTAATTTGCTGATTTTTTTTATTTGATTGTGCAATAAACAGGTTGGGATTTGTCATCGGTTGGCGATATTGAGTGCTTGGGCATCACACCGGGAATACTGGGTGTTATATCTTTGCCAGGCGTCTATGAGCCACATTTGTTGATTGTCAAGGAGGCCACTCCAATTGGTGTTATTCATTCCCCGCATTTGGTCTACAAAGTCAAAAGCATTTGTATGCTCAGCGATGATGAACCCGATACGATTTTGATTCCATGCCCCCGACACAATTCAACAAGGTGAGTCGACGACTTTCACATTCCCCCTCGAGACGGAAATTTCAATGAGATCGTTGTTTCAAAAGAGCCAACAACACACCGAATCAAAGTCCAGCGACCAAGTCACGCCTCTTTGAAAGTTCATTGCTAGTGAACAAAACTTGGGATGCAGTCAAGAGTGCGGGCAGCACGATTAAAAATACTACACAGCAAGCGGCAGCTTTAGCTTCGAACCAAATACGATCGAGAAAGTCACAGAGGGATCCAAGCAAAATTGAAAAACGTATTTCCGATGAATTCCACAAGATTTTTGACGATTCGGATAGTTTTTACTATTGTTTGGACGCGGATTTCACCAATAATTTGCAACGTAAACAAGACGGCGAATGTGATGATCGATTCTTTTGGAACAAATTTATGATTAAAGACATCTTGAAGTTGGAGGTATGTGCGTATCCAAGGGCTGTTCTATCTTCATTGCTCAACACTCTTCGTATTATTTTAGGATGATTCTTGGGTACTTCCAATAATTCAAGGGTTCGTTCAGATCGAACAATGTGTCATCGGAACGGATTGCTTCAGTCTCGCCTTGATCTCGAGACGGTCTAGACATCGAGCTGGCACCAGATACAAACGTCGTGGCATTGATGAGGATGGTCATTGCGCAAACTACGTTGAAACCGAACAGATTCTATCATTCGGGCAGCACCAAATGGCATTCACTCAGACAAGAGGCTCAGTTCCGGTGTACTGGAGTCAGCCTGGCTATAAATACAGACCTCCACCGCGATTGGACAAAGGTAACTTCATCGGTTAAAGCTTCCCATGCCAAGCTAACCCAATCACCTTTCCAGATGAGAATGACACCCAATTAGCTTTCGACAAACATTTTAACGAGGAGTTGGGTATCTATAAGTCAGTGTGCATCATCAATCTGGTCGAGCAGAGTGGGAAGGAAAAAGTAATTTTCGATGCTTACGGAAATCATATCTGCAAGTTCGACAGCGAAAAACTGATTTACGTCACATTTGACTTCCATGACTTTTGGTATGAGTAGCTCAAACTTGAGATGAGAAAACGCACATTTCTAATAAATTGAAATTTCAGTCGCGGCATGCGTTTTGAGAATGTTTCAACGTTGATCGAAGCACTTGCTCCTGAAGCAGTTACCATGGGATTTCATTGGCGTGACGATAATGGGCCAATATGCAATCAAAGTGCCATCTTCCGTGTGAATTGTATGGATTGTTTGGACCGAACGAATGTTGTGCAGACAGCAATCGGCCGAGCCGTACTTGAATCGCAGTTAGTCAAAGTGGGATTGGTGGTCCCGTACTCTCCAATACCAGATCAATTGAAAACACCGTTCATGGTCTTATGGGCGAACAATGGTGATGTGATAAGTCGACAGTACGCCGGCACAAACGCCCTAAAAGGAGACTACACCCGAACTGGCGAACGGAAATTCACGGGCTTGGTTAAAGATGGCATGAATTCTGCCAATCGGTGAGTGGAATTGTCACCATTCGTTTTCCGAAGTAGTGTAGCAATCTCAATGGGCAAAGGGAAAAACGACACAAAAACCTCTTAAAACATTTGTAGCTACATCATTCAGCATTTTGACGACATCGTCCGTCAATGTATTTATGATATGATGCAGGGCCATGAACAACACTACAATGATCTGCTACAGGATTGCGATACAGTAACTAAAATACTAGCAATAGCTGCAACGGCATGTGACCCACCGGCTGGATATCATCATAGTTACGGTGCAATTGACAATGAATTACAGTTAGCCGAAACGATCATTTGTTTTTCAAGGTCTGCGTCTCGATGCAAACACTAACATAGACACATCAAAACACAAGTTTTCCGCTTTGAACATCCGATGATCCATTTGACGAATGTCCATCTGATTGGGGTCTCATTCATTGCAGCTACTATTTGGCGAGATTCAAGGACACATATCGGCAAGCGACCATTGATTTGATGCTCGGCAATCCTGTCTCAGCAGAGTCCTTGATCGCGTTTGGTGGGTCAGCGGCAACTGATGATGGTGATGCTCTCGAAGGAGCCGAACATGCACGATTGTTGGTGGAAGATTGTCGACGAATGCTGCTGGGCGCATCACAATTGCCTATCGGAGCATGGGGTTTGATCGACGCTGATCCAAAGTACGTGCTTCGGGCAAATTCCCATCTTATAGATTACAATCAACTTGGAATTCCTTTTGCAGCACCGGAGATCCAAGCGAAACTGAGGTCGACACCATTCTCCTGTTGACCGATGATCACTATTTGGTAGCCGAGTATGATTCAAATTTGGATAAAATCGTTCGTTTTGAAAAGGTTCCGCTGACAAATGTCACCCTCATCGAATTCGGATCGGTCCAACAAACCAAGATGTTTCAAGGATCGTCCATAGCACATTTGTGCTTGCGAATTAACTATTCTGTGGACGACGTTGAAGGTTACTTCCATATGCTCCGTTCGCCGAATATCCGATTCTTTAATAATGTCGCCGTTGTGATTAAAACGCAAGACGAGGTTATAGGTGAGTCCGAAAATAGTGATTGGATTTTGAGGAAAAAAAAATGCAAGAGTTTTCTTCCAGAATCATTGACGGCTATTATGGAGTTCTTCCGAATCGCCCTGGAGAGCATGGGCAAAATGGACACTCAATTCATGGCGGGTGGGGCCCTACAACGGCGCAAAAGTCGAACTCCGATGTTAGAAGTGACGAAGGTATGATCTTGTGTTGCGTGTAATGTCAGCCTTCGAGGCTAAAACTTATTCACATTCGTCATTAGGGCATGCCGCGAAATCTGTCAGAGTCGCAGCTCGTGCAAATGGGCTCGAAGGCATTGAGCAATGTTGCTGGACAGTTTTCGAAGTTGAGCCAGAGCTTCAATCCAAAGATTCGAACTGGACAGAAAATCCAGAAGAATGTCACCGAAAATGCTGAAAACACCTCTTCAAGCGTGGGTAAAGATCTAGACAACAAGTCACAAGGGTCAACCGAAGCAGATACAAAAGGCGAATACAGCTCAGACTCGGATGATAATGAATGCAGTATTTACGAGTCAGACCTGCCGGATGTGATGCAGGAGAAGTCAATCTACGCTGAAAATGCGTTTCTGCCCAGTGTCGGAATTGTGATGGGTGATTGTATTCCGGTGCCTCCGCTTGAAGCAAAAGACAACAATACGAAAGAGAAAGAGAATGTATCTGTGATGTCAATATCTTCAATTACCGATAATGTGACGATTCCAGCTCGCATGCTCGACAGCGCACCGTCAACCACACGATCAATGAGTCCGGCACCCGAAATTCACGTTCAAGAATTCGACTCAATGAACAATTTAGCCAAAAGTAGTGGATTGAAATTTTGTCACAGCGCTGTCGAAATGAGAGATGATGCTTCTCCGCATGGTGGTATCAAGTACGATCTAGTTGTCTAACCCCTCTTTACCAAAACACTAATTTTTATTGATCTTAATCGATCATGCGCTTACAGTTCACCACCACGAAAAGATTTATCACTTAATTTGACAGCATCGCAAAGTGAAAATGCGCTGAAACAATTAAAAACATTGACCAGTCCATTGTCCAAATTGGCTAAGGGCATGCAAAATATTGGGATGAATTTGGATCCGAGAAAGATTGGATCGAAAGTAATTAAGCTTGCCTATGCCTACTTTTGTACCGAATCACACGAAACGCCTTGGATTCTTATCATTTCTTTTCGTTCGCAGTTGCAATCACCCATATCAGCACAACCTGATGAAGCTGCAAGCGATTTGGAGCGACAGAAACTTTTAGAGAAATGGAGGACCACCCAATGCAAAACAAAATTGATTGCGCTGTAATACATTTTCTTTCTGCTTCATGTGACGAGTGCAAACGTTGTGAAATGAAAATTAGCTGGATTCCATGGGAAATAAGCACAAAGTATAATTTGCACGCCATTTGCTTCTTTTTTAAATTTTATTTCCACATTAAGCTTTTGAAGGTTGAACATGAGTTACTTGCGTGACGATCTAGTTCTAATAAGAGTTACCCATGCATGCAGTAGCTCCAAGCCATTGTTCACGTGCAGCAGTATTATTATCATGTTGTTTCACTTAGTTTATCAAATCGTCATCGGCGACGAGATAATTCATGACATTTTCCATAAAATTATAGCCTTGCATTTTTTCTCGAAACCTCACATTCCCATAATACATTTTGATGAGCCAGAAAACACTTGATATGCGACCATGTATTGGCTATTACTTCACTTCATTTTGCTGTTTTGAACACATATTTGGTAACGCAGGGTCTCTTGAACGAAATTAATTATTTGTTTAGAATATATGAAAAAAAAATCAACAAATTCAGAAAAACCAAGTCCGAAAATGAATGAGAATATTCTACACGTAGCTTTTGAAATTTAATGTTCATTTGCATGCTTAGAAACAGAATTTGTAGGACAATTGATATTTTTGATTCAATTATTATTCAAAATGCTCGAACACAACGAATAAAAGTGCCGGATTCTTGCCAAAAATTTATAAAATTCATTCTCCGATGGGGAAGTCATGATGAAATCATTGGAGCAGGCGTGAAGTTAGAAGTGGAAAACGCCTGGAGAAAAGAGCAACTGTGAAATGATTGGGTAATAAATACATCAAGGCCTCTTCAACGAGAACTATCAACTATCAACTCGCATTGCGGTTGCCGTTAAGGGTTAATTGGCTGCACATATTGACATTTGATGCTTAGCAACCAGCTCTTGAATAATTAACCATTCGCGACGCATTTGTGCCAAGCGAATCCTTTTGAATTTTACCTTCGATCCCGATGGCGTTCTTTGAAGCCTTGCTGCCGGTCACAAGTCAATAAAAATCAAACTGAAGACCTTGGCAACTCTCACATAAATTATTTGAAGTGCTCTCGCCAGAGGGTTAACTACTATATGTCTCAATTGATTCCCGCTTTGAACGATAGTATTATCTTTTCATTGTATTGTACGAAAATTCCATTTTGAAATGTTGATACTTCAATATTTCTTTTTATTTTACCAAAATGATCGAGTAGAAGAACGGCATTGGTTATTTAACTCCTGGATTATTAGGTCTCATCTGCAAGGCAAGCAGCGAACACAATATTTATTATGATAAGCAACAACAATGAATATTTGTTGACAAATTTATTTAATAAAGTTTAATTATTGAGATTTAACTTTGAGAGTTTTTTTTCTCATATCGGGAATAATCCCATTTATGAAATTCACAATTATTTGAAGCAATTAAATCAGCAATAAAAACTCATTTCAAGGAGAAATAGAAAACGGTCGAGCAACCAGCATTCGACAATGCCGCAAGTTCAAGGTCCACAAAGAGTTTACATCGCAAAAGGATGGCATTTTTTCTCTCGCATTATTCTTCATTTATGTTTCTCCATTTCTTTAAAATTCCTCAAATCCAAAACCACTTAAAAATTTAAAAGGTTTGTAGAGTTGGGGGTCACAAGCAATTTACGAGAGAAGAAAATGCCTTTTGTGGCATTCACATTTTCGAATCGAAAACAAAGTTCAGCAATTTGCTCGTTCGCAATTGGTTCTCGACTCAGAAGCTGATGCTGGAGGATGGAAAAGTAATTTGAATGTAACATCAACACCAATGTCAATCGCAAAATGTCAAACAGATGATACTTAATTGAAGATCTTGCGAGAGAAAAAGAGAAAAATAGCGATGGACGACGAAAAAATTACGCTGGAAGAAAAAAATGGCCAAAATATATGCCATTAAATGGAGAGCTGAATATATCCATTAAAAGCTTTTCAGATACATGCAATGGTGGAGTATCTGGCCGTCGAAGAGATTATTTTATTGTGTTGGATGGCGAAGGTACAGTCGATGGCCGATTGTGCGGCACCACGTGCTCACAAGTTATTCTGAAAGCGAAAATATGCTTATTCCCGATTCAGAACGGGTAGTTAGTGCTTTCCAATAAGCCTCAGCCATTCATTTGCATTTGGAAAAGAAATTTGATGCGGAGGAAATGCTTCTAGCAAGGAAAATCCGCCTCATTTTAATTACCATAATAATAACAACCTTACCCAGTAGGTAAGCGAACATCAATTGGCCAGATTCCATCCAAATCATCAGTCATTTACCCTTACAGACTCGATCATTCAATCCATTATTCCTCCCATGCTGCCATTAACCTAAATCGTTGTACAAATTTATCTAACAATATCTTACTTAAGAACTAATCGGTTTCTAAGACATATCCATTCAAGGAGCCACCGAATTTTTCTTCGCCCGTTCCATTCCAATGCCATTTTCGTTTTCCCATTTCTTTTTTCGTTTCGTTTTTTTTCCTTGTTCGTCGTCATTGTGCTTCTCTCCGTTTGCTCGTGCTGCATGGTGTTGACTTTCGTTTTTTTCTCTTTTTCTTTTTTCAATGTTCAATTACACGCCTTCTTAGCCTCAGAGATATTAAATTGGTACGATTGGGACGAATGAGAAAATGGGAAATTTCAGAAGAATGCGATTATAATAAAAATCATTTTATAGTAGTCCTGAATGCAGAGGGGTCGGAGAAGTGTACGTAGCAAAGGTGATTGTTGGATAAAAGACTATTAGCTAACAGAGCAGAGAGATTTTTTTGAAATGGAAAATAATTCGATTCTGCTGGACGAAAGTGTCATTTTGAATCCATTTGACGCGAAGTTAATTTGTGTTTCACCAATCGAATCTCGATTACAACACCAATCATTCAACCAGTCAATTATCCAATCGATTGCTATAATATCAATTTATTTTAATTATCTTCAATTCATAAAATTACACACCACTTACTTTTAACGAGTCGGTTGAATCGATGTATGTACAAAGCATTCGATATGGACATTGCATTGATGTGGCCCAAACAACAAAATTCGTCGGGGGGGTGACAGTGCAACGAGATTGGCGATCGAAATGACAGATTCTCGTCAAGACCCATGGAGTCGTTGCAGCCCTTGTTTTGAACGGGCCCATAAGATACTTAGAACTCCTTTACGGAATAAAATTTCGACCGATTGATCCGAGCGAATAGCTTTCGATTGGGGTTAATTCAATGAATGCACAACAGTCAATTGGGGAGGATGACTATTTCGTTTTTATCATAGGCTCGTTCTTGTGATATTGTCACATTGATATGGTTGCTGTTTCTTGCTGGTGCTTACGATCCAATTTCGCATGGGTGGGTGTGTGACAGCCAACCTATTTATATAATACGTTTGGATTTTCATTGAGATGTCCAAATCTGATTCAAATTGTACTTTCTCATCCCAATCGATTTAATAATCAACATTTGTATTTGTATCGAAGCGTCTGCGATGCCTCTAGGCTCGCTGGTTGACTGACTAACACTCTACCTATCGCATCAATATACATCCTATCCATAATTTATATATGATGTGGCCATGTTCACGAGTAATACACTCATTCTACATATATATCTATTCGTCATGCCCCTCTTAGGCGCACACATTTACAAGTAACACACACACATACACACGTTCTCACACCATCCAAGCGATTGTTGTTGTTTTTCGTGTTTTTTTTCTAGCTTTCTAATATTGTAGTGGTAAATGATGTATATGAAGGAAACGGTGTGAGGTTAATTTTCCGGACGACTTGCTCTCCGAACAGCGATTTGCACAAGAGAAGGTATAAGACCAAATGACGACTATCTATCTGTACGGCATTTATATTGGCAACTATTATGCCATTGTATTTTATTATGAAGATGATGCTAGTCAACGGTGGTTGCTAGTGCTGGATTGGCAATACCTTTGATTTTCGTCGATACCGATTATATGTGAATGGGCACAATTTTTTCGAAGCTTTCTTCTCACATTCATTTCATCTTCTTCGTTCAATCGACTAGGACATATTCCATAAGCACCAAAACTATTGCTGCGGATAACATTATGATGTAACTCAATCGTATTTGGTCATGAAATGCGATCCGATTAACACTCGAGCGACCCCTTTTCAAATTTGTTTTCGATTGAATACTTCAATTTCGATTGATTTTTCGTTGTTGTTGGTGTATGTGTGTCCACATTGACACTCTGATTCATGGCATGCATTCAAATTGTCGTTGTGGCGAAATCTCAAACTTGACAATTGAGTTGCTTGTAAAGTGCGGTTTGGCTTACAAAAATATTCCAAGTAAATATTACGATGGAATTCAAGATCGTTGTGACAATCACTGTCGAATAGAATTGATTAAAAAAAATCGAGGAGAAAATTTGAGCCTTTTCAAAATGTTAATTTGATGAGTTCAGCCATATTCCATGGTACATAGCATAGTGATGGAGAGGCTGGAGTTAATCCAATCGAGAAAAACGTAAATTGAATCGTTCCAAAAAAGGGTTTTCAAAGTCAATATTGACGCATACGCAATTCAAACAACTAAATAGAAAACCAAACGTTAAACTATTTTCTAATTTACATGGCAAACATGGGCAGATAATACATTTTTTCGGGTGATTTTTATTTCAAATTCGAACATTTGCCCATCAAACACTGACTTAATGTGAATTATGGGTGTGTGTGTGTGTGTACCTTGAAGGGGTTTTCCGCCCGAGAGAATATTGACGAAAGAAAATGCAATATTTACGTCAGTCCATTTGATATATTAATGCATTTTAGCGTTAGAAAACAAATAAATTTCAAATTACTCGGTTCGGGGAGCATTGTCGCGGAATGGAAGCGCAATATTCGTTTCGTCATTTCCGAACCGTTTTCTACCTACTTCACAATCGTATGCACACACTGATCCATCCATCGCATTGGCAAAAGAGTTGACAATCAATTCAATGCAAACAAAACAATGAAAAGTGATTTTTCAAAATTCAAATTTTTCATGTTAACACACCATTTACTTTGAACGATGCGCTTGAAAGAAACAAATAAATAAAAGTTTATTTCTAAAATGACAACGAGCGACTGGACTTGAATCCAATTTTGAGGAGACGACGCACACCACTCATATACACACACACCACAGTTCCATCGAACTGAAACTGCAGAGCAAATACACATTCATTCGACAAATAAATTATTAAAATTTCTATTACGTACAGTTCTGGTTGAATCTTTTACTGAATTTTTATTGTATTGTAATGCGCTTTAAATAGGACATTATCACCCTTGTTTTGGA
>JANSTV010075005.1:0-10289 GCA_027564135.1 Lestremia cinerea | reverse complement strand
ACAACACAACATGCCATCGGAGAGATAGTGCGTTGTGTAGAGTAGGTAGTAAATGGTTTGCTCTAAAACAAAAACAAAAAATAAACGAAAAAAATAAAAAAAAAGAAGCATTCTCAGCTTTTTTTCCATTCCAAAAGTGGAACAGTAGATGATTCACTTTTGAATAAGCGTTCCATGCCGATGGAAGTGTGGAAGATACGAGCATAAAATTTTTTTTATGTTTTTTTCTTCGACTGAACGTCCATTGAATTCCATTGGCATTTCCCCTTCTGCCATTTGAATTTTCAAACTGGAAATTGTTGACCGACTGCGTGATTTGGAACTCATGATTATTAACGAGCTTTCGTTTGATCGGCTTCGTGGGAAATTCAATGTGGGTTTATTGCATATTTCGACTGTTGACTGATTGTGGGGGACCTTTGGTGCTTTTTCTCAGAGGGGATGGGGGTACCTGGAGGGTTTTGGAGAGAATGTTGAGACAGGGATAATGAGACCTGATTCTAGGTTGATCATTCGACTAATCGATCCTCTCTTTTCCAACAGTTTGCCAAAGTAAAGACATCCGAAACAGTCCGTCGCAATTGAAACAATTGGCAGGATGTCGAGTCATCGAGGGATTTCTCATGATCACTCTGGTGGACAAATACAACGAAACGGACTACGAAAACTGGGAATTTCCTTTGCTCACCGAAATCACCGATTTCATGCTGTTGTATCGTGTCAATGGTGTGCGATCGTTAATGAAATTATTTCCAAATCTGAGGATCATTCGAGGGAATACATTGATCAAAGACTACGCATTGGTCATCTACGAATTGATGCATTTGCAGGTAAAGTTGGTCTTCACCAGATGTTGCTAGCCGACAAAGACTGAATGAAACTAATTTTTTTCTTTTCGAATAGGAAATTGGCCTGAAATCCCTAACACAAATCACCCGTGGTGGTGTTCGCATCGAGAAGAATCCTATGCTATGTTTCGTCGATACAATCGATTGGACAATGATCGCGATCAATACCGAAAGCAAGGATCACTTTTTCGCTTTGAATAAGCCGCGCAACGAATGCCCAATATGTCCGTCCGGAAAAAAGTCCAACGATATTAACGATGAGAATGGGTTGGATACGAACGAAAGCATAGAATGTCCAGTAACGCCCAACGACCCGAAACAGAGGCTCTGCTGGAATCGTCAAAATTGTCAAAAAGGTTTGAGAGTCACTCGTTAGTGGTCAATCGATCGATTTTAAAACTTTTTTTTTTTGTGCTTTCAGTTTGTCCTGCGCATTGTAACAATCGAACGTGTACCGATACCGGTGAATGCTGCGATGAATCGTGCATCGCTTGTCAGAATGGTCGACCGGACAAGTGTATTGTTTGTCGGCATTACAGCATCGGTGATGCTGATTCGCGGCAATGCGTTCAGAATTGCCCGAAACAATTGTTTAAACACGAGAATCGTCGTTGCATTCTGGCGCCCGAATGTCGTAACATGCCGCGTCCGGTCATTGTCAACTACGACTATCCGATGCCGCAACGACCTTACATTCCATTTGCCAACGTTTGCGCACTGGACTGTCCACGGGACCATTATCCGGACGGTGAGGATGGCAAGCGGTATTGTCGCAAATGCGAGGGAAAGTGTAAGAAGGAATGCGTGGCTGGAAGCATCGACAGCATCGCAGCTGCGCAACGATATCGTGGATGCACACAGATCACCGGCTCGTTGATCATCCAGATTCGAAGCCAAGGCGGACGTAAGGGCATTGCATTGATCAATCTGAGGGTGGAGCACTCATCTCTGTCTCATTCCAGATAATGTTGTCAAGGAGTTGGAAACGGCTTTGGCTGACATCGAACAAATCGACGGCTCGCTGAAAATTGTTCGATCGTTTCCCATCGTTTCGTTGAGCTTCTTCAAGAAACTGAAATTGATCCGTGGCGATAATCTCGAAACTGATCGCTATGCCCTCTACGTGATGGACAATCAAAATCTGCAAAGTCTATTCCCCAACAACGTTACAATGCCACGCGGCAAATTGTTCTTCCATTTCAACCCAAAGCTCTGTCCGGATGTCATCGAGCAACTGAAGCCTCACGTGCACGATTTGCGAAACACCGAAATTGCGGTTGAAGATGTTGCCGCTAATTCGAACGGGGACAAAATTGCATGTGAGTAGTGTGCGCAGTGGTGAAGTCGAAGTGATTGTGGGACTGACGTTGTTTTCTTGTGCTTTGCAGGCAATGTGACGATATTGAATGCAACTGTTTCGCGAATCGCGAGTGTCGCAGCCATCATCGAGTTGGAGACGATGCACTACGAGGATGATCGATCACTTTTGGGCTACGTGCTTTACTATATGGTGGCGCCAGTTAAGAACGTGTCTTTGTACGATGGTCGTGACGCTTGCGGTGGTGATGGCTGGAAGGTCGACGACGTCACCAATTTCCAACGCAATTCCACACAAATCCAGTTGTTTATGTCGCACCTGAAACCGTACACCCAGTATGCATTCTATATCAAAACGTACACCATCGCTTCGGAGAAACGCGGCGGACAAACGCCCATCCAGTATTTTCGCACAAATCCCGATAAACCGGAACCCGTGCGTAAGCTCACCGCATCGTCTAACGGGAGCTATCAAATCGTAAGTGGTGAATCTAAATTCCCAGATGAATATTTTGACTGATCCCGGCTGATTTGGTTCACAGAATGTCCAGTGGGACCCGCCCAAGAAGGCCAACGGCAATCTCACGATGTTCATTATCAAGTGTAGTTTAGCCTACGACGATGTTCAGCTGCTGGACCAGCGAAACTATTGTTCGGAACGTGAGTATTTCAACGGTTAACATTTGCCGTGGATCCATTCAAATTGCAACTTCCTTTCGCAGCTTTGGGTGCCGAAATCAAAACAACACCAGCTATCGTCACGCCGCCGGATGAGAAGGGACCCGGACATAAAGATAACGACCAACAATGCGATTGTGGTGACGACGACGAGGATGATGATGGAACTCGCATTTCCGATGTGGAAGCAGAACAGTTCATCGCGTTTGAGAATGAGCTGCACAACACGATTTACGTCAAGTGAGTTTTCGTCGAAAAAGCGTCGCGACAAAGTTTTCAATTGTTGGTTTATTGTTGACAGACAAACCGGTAGCAGCGAAAGACGTCGTAGAGATCTCAGCGCAACTAGCATGCCGAATACCACAACCTTAGCGGGATTGCAGAGTGGCGATAATGTTACCTTGAATGATCTACCGAAGACGTTGAAGAATGCCACGATGCCTTTGCAGCCGGTGACCAACAATGGCGTTAACGATGAGATCTTTCCAACGAGTCAGAAGTCCGTAGAGGATGCCAAGGCTGTCAATGAAGAGAAACAATCGCGACTAATAAATGATTTCTACGAGTATGTCTACCAAGAGGTGAACGCTTCGACGCTGTCATTCGCCCTGAAAGAGCTGCGTCATTACTCGGCGTACACGATTTCGGTGAAGGCTTGTCGCGAAGGGGACGGAGACAATTGCAGCAACGAGGTTATCGTCCATCAACGAACCCTGAAAATTGGTAAGTTTGCTTAGTCAGAGTGTGGGCGAGTCGATCGATTAGATTTCATGACATTCAAATGATTTCAGATTCTGCCGATGACGTTCGAACGATCACCGTGGAGAAAATGACGCCAGCCTCATCAAACAGCACGAATGCCATCAAAGTGACATGGCCAATGCCGACCAATCCAAATGGCATCGTCGTCAGTTACACTATTCGCTGTCAACGGGTCGACATCGAGCACGCAAAATATCTCGACTTTTGCATCACCCGCAAGCACTACCAGCAAGTGAGCGGATCGTACATCATCAAAGGATTATCGAATGGCAACTACAGCATATCGGTGATGGCAACATCGCTGGCAGGGCCAGGCACATGGTCGTCACCAGTCTACTTCCTGATGGACGAGTCAACATTCCTCAGCCGATGGATCTTTCTCATCATCTCGTTGGTGCTGTTGATGATCGCCACAGCGGGTGTAGGCTTCTGGTACTATCGCCGGAAGTATGGACCACCAGATTCCGGTCTCAAGCTTATCGCTTCTGTCAATCCGGAGTACGTGAGCATGCAGTACACTCCAGATGAATGGGAGGTTCCGCGAGAGAAGATCATCCAACTGAATGAACTGGGGCAGGGATCTTTCGGCATGGTCTACGAAGGCATCGTGCAAGGTCTGGATCGCAGCACCGATCGTCTACGATGCGCCATCAAAACAGTCAACGAAAATGCAACGGATCGCGAACGACTTAATTTCCTGAAAGAGGCGGCCGTGATGAAAGCTTTCGATACTCATCACGTGGTTCGACTTCTGGGCGTCGTGTCGAGTGGTCAACCTACTCTGGTTTTGATGGAGTTGATGGCCAATGGTGATTTGAAAGGCTACTTGAGAGCGCATCGACCCGAGGCGGAAACCACTGTTCAGCCTCCGACGTTGAAGCGAATTCTCCAAATGGCCATCGAAATCGCTGATGGAATGGCGTATTTGTCTGCTAAAAAGTTTGTGCATCGAGATTTGGCTGCCCGGAATTGCATGGTCGCCGAGGATTTAACGGTGAAAATCGGTGATTTCGGCATGACCAGAGACATCTATGAGACGGATTACTATCGCAAGGGTACCAAAGGCCTGTTGCCGGTTCGTTGGATGGTAAGCTACTGCCAAAGCTACGTAGGAAATGGGAGTTAACGGAGAATTTCGTTTCAGTCACCGGAAAGTTTGAAAGATGGCGTCTTCTCGAGCAGTTCAGATGTCTTCAGTTTTGGTGTGGTTCTGTGGGAGATGGCAACGCTTGCCTCGCAACCGTATCAGGTACGGCACACACACCTACATTTCCCCACAACCAACGTTACTTACAAAACCACTTTGAAATTCTAGGGTCTATCGAATGATCAAGTGCTACGATACGTCATCGACGGTGGCGTCATGGAGCGACCGGAAAATTGCCCGGAGAAACTGTACGATATGATGTGTCGCTGTTGGCAGCATCGACCATCGGCTCGACCAACGTTTTTACAGATCGTGACGCTGTTGCTGGAGGATGCCTGCGAGAATTTCCACAATGTTTCATTCTATCATTCGCCACCTGGTCATGAATTGCGCCTATTGCCACAACGTAAGTTCTCCCCCTTTGCGCTGACATTCCAGCCCATTCTAATCGAATATCATTTCGCAGATCAAATATCGAACATGATCGATGCTAGAACACCATTGCGGGCCGAAGAAGAAAACTTCAGTGAAGATGTCGAAGATCCCAACAGTTTTCTAATGGAAAACACAAAATTGGCTCAGACTGAAGGCCCTTCCCACTCGCCGTTAAGGTGAGGGCAACCTCTTTAGGTAATTAAATGAAATTAGGCAAACATTCAAAATTTCTTTTACCGTTTTATCATTATTTCTGTTTTGTTTTGTTTTTTTTAAAAAACGAATACATGCAATTCGAAAAAATTTCCATTGAAAAATTTGGCATTGTCGAAATGACTGAACGATTTTGGATCGAAATGAGCATATTGTTTTTGGTGTAAATTTGTTTGGCTAATAACATTTATGAACGGACATTGCGGGCAATGACTTTGGACTGTCGGTTCATCAGCCGTTGACAGAGTCACTGCCCACTTTGCATTCTAGCGTTAAGTTCAGCCAGGGCTTGGAATTTCCATCGACGTTAAAACACTATTTGGCATTAGAATTCATAACAAACAAGAAGAAAAAACCTGAAAGTATTTTCAAAATTTCGACAAAAAACTCATTTTCCAAACCCTGGAAATCATGTGCCATTTCGAGAGGTGGACTTCGAAGGCATCACGCTAGACGAGGTCCAGCACTCGAAATGGAAAAATTCAATGTCTTGGTTTTGGTGAGGGCCATGAATTCTGTCAATTGAGATTCTCACGCATGATCGACCGGAACACCGGAAGCGCATCAGTTCATTTCCTCTCCGACAACGATTCACTCCCCAAAAAGATCCCTCCAAGAAAGCAAATCAAAACCCTTCTCGGACTAATCCAAGCCGAATCCAACTCTCATCCCGCCCAGTCGCAGAACCAACCGCCCATTTTTCCATCCAAAAATCATCGTGCTTGTGAACAATCCCATGGGAAATCTCAATTTTTCGTCAACAATTGACAGCCCCCACCAGAGAACGCAATCGAATATCACCTTTGTCTCATTTCAGAAACAGCAATATAAGTTTAGATGATACGAATTGTAGCAATATACCAGACGTTGCTTTGAATCGAAGCATAAACATACCAAAAATAATTCCAGCTGCTGAGATGCCATCAACAGCGATTGCAATTCAGCACCAGCATCAACCAAATCGCCGGAATGGCTTGAATATGAATTATGGCATTGGGTTTTTGCGGAATGCCTTCTTCGGTCATGGTTCCAATGACAATAATGGCGACACCAGAGATCCCACCACCGATTACAAAATGCTTAACCACTCGATCAACTCCCAGTCCGAACAATACGTCCAGCCACAGCCTGCCCATCCGATGCAACCGCTCCGCGAGCTACATCAATACTGAAATTCGTCGTGACGACACAGTCATTACACGATCATTATCACAATTCTCATATGTTCATCGCTATCGCAAACCATTCTCATTCGTCGAATCCGATCAAATTGGATGCGGCCGTGATTTGAAAACCCTTGGCCGTCATTCATCCCATCAACAGTCAACAATCAACAATCAACAATCAACAATCTGAAAACAACAAAAGCAAGTTCACAAATTTTCAAAACAGAAATAAGGAAAAAAACCGAAACAAAGAAACACGAATTAAACAGAAAACGAAAAATGAAAGCAAATATTTGGAAAGAGGAAACCGATCACCACGCGATTGCCGCAGAGAATCCGCGAAAATCAAAAACAAAACGATAGAAAAATGCAAAATGAAGGTGACCGCGCGCCATACACACGTTTAGTCTCGAAAGAAAATCGCGGAAAAACCTGTAAATATTGTCCCGCGAGTTGTACATAGAATTTCACAAAGGAAACGGGAGAGAGAGCAAAGGAAAAACCGACCGAAAATAATCAGCTTTTGCTAAAATTAATAAAAAAAAATGAAACGTGCGCACAGATAGCGACCTCCCGCCTACCGTGCCACATCGACCGCGAACGCTAAACGCAATGAAATATTTTGATGGAAGCCCAATGAACCATGCGGAATTGGGAAAAGAAAACTTTTAGAAAAATTTTACAAAATGTCTTTGATTTTTTAGCGAAAATTGCGAATTGTGAAATGGCCTCGTGAACGGTGCACGGCCATCAGCTAAGCGGAAATGTTGATTTTCACAACGAGGTGACTTTGTTTTTGTAGATTTTTTTTTGTTTGTTTTATTTTTCTTGTTTGTTCAATTGATTAAGTTTAATTTAAACGTATTGCGGTCCGGTGCAATGTAAGCTATCGCTTGGATGTGTCAATTCGATAAGAGGTTGTTCGGGCCCGCCGCCATTCCGGATTGATTGCAATCCCGGCATTGGAGCCGCTTCGAACGGTGGTTTTTATGCGCTTACGCTTGAGCAAACTCATCGGACTATTGGTTTCCCACAAATGGCATAATCATTGACATTCGTTCTTTTAAACAAATTCGTATTTTTCTCCGGCGTGTTTTTTTTTGACGGGGCGGGGGGCGATTTATTCAGTTGAAATGCGAAAATTTCGTTTTCGAAAACCGGGACGGAACCACTCACACCTACACCCACACAGACACACACACACATACATCCAACAAAACACGATTTAATAAAATTTCAAACTGTACATAAATTGATAGGTCATTTTTTAAAATTATTGTAGGCTAATTTCGCAAAATCAATAGAATTTCTAGTATTCTTATTATTTTTTGAAAAGAAATGAAATTTTTTCCGTTTTGTTTTATTTTATTTGATTATTATTATATTGTCAATTTTGTTTTTCCTTTTTGTTTTTCGTAAGAAAATCCCAAAAATAAAATGGACGAATCGAAACACACAAAACAAATTTAAAAGAAAAAAAAAATGGAGTAAAAAAAAATTTAATGAAATAAAATAAAATTAAATTAATTTAATTCGACAACCGACAACGTGAAGAAAGAAGAAAAACAATGGCGATTAACATAAATCCTTTTTTTTCTTTGTTATTTTTTTGCAAAAAAAAAAAACATTTTAATGAAATTGGAAGTTTTTTTTTTTAATTTTAGAAAAAAAACATTACAAAAACAAAAACAAATAACAAAAAAAAGTAAAAACAAAAAAACGAAAAACCAACAAACAAAAAGGCAAAGAACATAAACATGGAATTCAAATGAAAACCCCAAAATTAAATGTAATGGAAATGTTGCTGCTGCTCATTCGTGAATTTGTAGGAAATTTATTTAAAGAATTTAATTCAATTTTTTTTTTTTAATTCGATTTCCTAAATATTTTCATTGCAATCACTCAGACTGCAGTCAATTTGATCAGAGCTACTTGAATTTCTAAAATTCGCTTCGACAGTCATCATTCAAGGGGAGTTTGATTGGTTGGTTATTAATTAATTTAATTTAATTTATTAAATTGAAAAATTAACCGATCAATTTCCCGGAATTGAACCCTAAAATACGAATCAAAATCGGCATTTTGAAAGAAACAAGAGGCTAAATTCCGCAGAGATTCCACGATCGCGTTGAATGAGAATGTCAAAACGATCAAACGATCATCAAACCGAGAATGATCGACCATTTCTGCCGTCAAGTTCTCTCCAACTGAAAATCGAATAGCAGAGAAACGAAGAATCATTGTCCATTTGTTCCCCGAAAATTTGCCAAAAATCCAACTAAATTTAACCCATTTTGCCATAAGCCAATCGTTTCAAATCACACTGATGATCAAATCGTCACACCCGACAAAATCCGTAGAGTAGCTTCAAAACGAAAGTGAACGGCAGGAATCAGATCAAAAACACCCACAAAACTACCCACAAACGTACAGATGAAATAGAGACGGTGTCGTCTGTAGAGGGCGACACCGTCATCTTAGATTATTAATTGATAAACAGTATTCACGCAGTAATTTTAAATAATCCTTTAAGCATTTGATTCTCAAATTTGCCTGAACAAACAGAAAATCACGATTGGTTTTGAATTTTTACATTCAAAACTGACATTCATTCATGTCTATGACATCCACTAGCCACCACCCCCCCGATACACCGCAATAGATACAACCACACACAAATTGAAAGCAACTATCTCGCTCACACACCCCCACAAATTTTCAACGACGTCAATTCTGAACGAACTCAAACGAAGATGAAGGAAACTGTCCAGAGGATGATTCGAATTCGAATTCGAATTTCCGTTAGTTATTTTCGATTTCGAAATTGACCTTCAAACGAAATTCTAATGACAAATGAAAGAAAGGTAACGAAAAGAAAAACTGCAAATATTCAACGCATCCTCTGGCGCATACCCACCGAAAACAAATGTGTAGATTTAGTATGTGAAGACCATAGACCATTAAATTATGTCATTTTGTATATGTTTGTCTAGTTAGTATATGAGTTATTTAAAGAGAAAAAAGAAAAACAAACGATGGAGAAAAGGAACCAAATCGAAACAGACGAAAAACAAATGAAAACAAAGAAAAATTGAAGAAAAACCCCACAAATCTCGAATTGGTTGAATGTCCACCACCGAAGCCAACAATAAAAATCCATTTTTGAAATGACACCACGCGTTGTTTTTACTGAGTCAATTCCGTTGAGAGCACAACGCCAGAACATGTAAAAGCAATCGACAAAGCCATACGGCATATTACAATGATCAGCCAATAGCCAATCAGTCAATCGGTCAATCGAATTGCCGATCGACTTCCAATCAATCAATTATTTATTCAACTCAATCTCACCGCATCCATAGAATTACGAACGATCGCCAAGTCGTTCACTTTGTGCTCTCATGTTGGAAACGCATCGCGACGACAACCCCAAACTGTGAAAACATCAATTTAAACAATAGCATTTTTTTTTTTAATTATTTTTTTTTAATTTTTTATTTTTTTTTTCTGCCTAAAATAGCAACATATTTTTAACAATTATTTTTACGCCCAGTCAGTTTGAATTACGAAAAAAAAACGAAGAAAACCTGAAAAAAAAATGGACAACACACTTATTGGCACCACTCCATTAATGGGCACACCACACCAACACACACACACACACACACACACACACACACACACACACACACACACACACACACACACACACACACACACACA
>JANSTV010074994.1:0-10290 GCA_027564135.1 Lestremia cinerea | reverse complement strand
GTAATGAGCATTCGTTTGAGTCTAAAATTCGGCTTAAAAGATCTTCGGGCGGTGCTCGAATGAGTGCACTGATCCCTTAAAAAGAGACTCAGTTGACTCAGACTCAGACTCAGATCACCAAATATTGCAATGAGATTCATAATTTTCACTCGGGTATTCAGTTGCGTTTGACATAAACGGCAACAGAAACAACGACAACAACAACAACAAGAATAAAAAACAGAAACAAGGCAAATCATGATTGTAACAGGGAATGAAATGAGCCCAACCGATGAAAATAAAATATACGACAAGCGAAATGACGAACAACAAACAAATGTACTTATTTGAATTAACAAACCAAATACAAAATTGATTAGAGAACCATTAGCATTGAATCCCATTTATCGTTTTGTGCTTAAAGTGGATGATGGCGGTGCGAGTGCTGATGGTGTTCATGTATTGTTGGATCTAACGATTGCCATGTTTACATCCTGGCTCTGACAGAGCCCACCATCCGATAAACTGATTAAACCCCCATCGCCCGCCCTGCATGAGCTTTTCCACCGCTAAAATCGCACCCAACGCTGCCACCAAAAGCCTGACATTGTCAGCCTCACCCACAACACACCATCCAGCGCCGCCCGTCCCGCCATCGCCTCCGCCCACACATTCAAACATTTACTCGCACACAAAACAAAACATATTTTATTTATTTGTGATATTATTGATGTTTGATGAATAAATCTGTTGAGAGAATGACGAAGCGCGTTAATATAACGCCAACACCAGGCATTGCGGCCTATAATTGCTATGCCGCACCGCCTGTATGCCGGCTCGTCTCTGATGTCACCCGAATCAACCGTTACTCTACTCCATTGCTCATCCCCCCTTCCATTTTTCCGCTCAAAAGTCAGCCAAACAAAACCAAACAAACCGAAAACTTATATTATGCAAACACTCACATAGTAACCGTCGAAACGCAGAAAAGCCAACTGTAAAACATATCGAAAGCATGAACAAAGTGACATCGCTCACATATTTAGCTGTGGTACATACCGCTCACTGCATATATACATACCTCGATTGTACACACATTTTGCACATGAAGATGAAAGTCACTTGAAGATTGTGTTCGTAAGCAGCTGTTGTTGTTGTTGTTGTTATTGTGGTTTTTTTTTGCTTTGAAAGGCGCGTCTCATAGTGATAATGCGATGATGTGATGCCTCACCGAAGCGTTCAAGCAAACAAAAACAGAAGACAACACTACTGCTTCGGCAAAATTGAATACACAGTGACAGGCAAAGATAATGAAGAGCAAAATTTAAAGTCATTCTAATTTGTAATAACACTTGCCCCCCTGCGAAAAGAGTTACGTAACCGTGAAATGTGTATGCCAATAATATTAGCATTACTCTCATCGACGGCGCACAAACATCCACGACATTCTCACACCGTCAGGAAATCACACACACCGCATGCAATACTCGTGAACGAGACGGGTGTCGGGGCATAAGATAGGTGTAGGTCGTAGTTGCGTATGTGTTCATCTTTGTCTTGAAACTTCATCGTGTTTTCGGTGGTGTTGTTGATATTGAATGTATTTTGTTGTTGTTGTTGGTGTTGGTGTTTGTTGCTCGTCTCTTGGTAAGTTTTTGACTATTTACAGTCATAAAACTGTTCAACCATGTATTGAAATTTACTTTGAATTCAACAAAAGATTTCGAAAAGAAAAATAAAAAAAAGAGATGGTTCGAAGGCGGAAGTTGAGGCAAAGGGTGTTTTTAGACCCTTCAGAAGCAGAAATGAAGAAAGCAAAAACCACGAAAGGAACGAACAAACGAACGAAAAGCTGAAAAAACAAGAATGGGGAAAAAAGGAAAAAAGAGTCTGTCGTTTTATTCGGTGAAACAAGCGTTCAAATATAAATATGAAAACTCCGAAAAGCCCATCGTGCAAAAATATGCGGATGTGTATCATTATTTGAGTGTGTATCAGTGGGTTGACGGCAGACGAAACGACGGTTCGTAATGTCGAGAGTGTTGCGATAGAACAAAAGCACCAGTGACGGAATTAGTCAGAAGTGAATGGAATACCCCAACGTACCACTCTCCTCCAAGCCTCGCCACCGTAGAAGGGAAAATGGCGGGAGCGATGGGAACTGGCATGACGAAAATTTGTATTTTTATTTTTCCTGCTTTTTGTTTCATACTCTTCCCTCTGTGCGTATATGCTCAGTAGATGTGATGTGTTTGCGTTCAATTTTCAAAAACGAAATGTATGCGACGACGATATGGTGTCGACACGGTACGTAGGCAAATGATGTGACTTGAGGCTCCAGTTTTCGGTACATTTTCATGTTGAACGAAACAATTCCGAATTCTATGTGTGCATGTTTTGTACGTCTCGCGAGTGTGAGTGTGTGTGTGTGCGACGAGCGTCGCCATTATATTTTTTATTGTAATAACGGAATATGAAAGTGTGTAATAGCAAAGTAGCTACATTGGTTTTTACTTAATGTACCTACGCGCGCTACTTGGAATTGTCGAGAATATAATATTAAGATTATTCAAAATACCAACCAACGAAAAAACCTAACTTTTTCGCCTTTTTTCTGCCCCGTCCACTTCTCTTGCTTCCTCTCTGTCTCTCTTCACGAGAATGTGAGCGCTTATTTTATTTTTTATTTTTGCATTCTCATCGTTGAGCGCACATTCAGAATGAACGTTCACGAAATACTAGAAATACTAAAAAATAAAAAATAAAAAATACACAAAAAATGACGACAACGACAATTTCGAAAGAGCTGAAGAAACAAATATATAACAGCAAACAACTAACAAGCACCGCGAGTGAAATTATTTCACCAACTGACGGAACAATGCAACTAACTTGGCGTTGGGCGAGAAACGAAAATGAATTCGTTTTGTTTTCAACCATTGGATTTGAATAAAAAGAGAGATGCTGAAATAAATGGGATATTTATTTATGAAAAATACCGAGCGAAGAGTGAGCGACTGAAAACGAGAAATGATGACGAGAAAACAGCAGCGGCAGAAGAAGAGGAAGAAGAAGGAAAAGTAGAAAAAACCGTCGAAGAAAAGCTGGAAAATAAATAACTTACAGATATCATCATCATGGATGGATAGATAGATACCTATTTGTATAATAAATAAATTTTCGAACCGACCCAAAACTGAAATTCATACGTTTTTATTGTTTTTATTGTTTTTATTCTGGCCAATGGTTTTCGACAAAAAGTACCATCAAACCATCACCAGTCTACTACCTTACCAGTTTAGCTACCTCCCAGCCATTCACATAGTCCTCACTCTTGCATTCGTCACCCAAAACCACCCTCCCATTCTTGTACATCCCTGTTTCCCACCCACACAACAACAGCACTGCAAGTGATGTTCCAACGGTTGTTGATGTGTTCACTGCTCGGAGTGGAAAAACTTTTTGCATTGCAAATATTGCTCTGGTCATAATATTTGGTTCTTTTGTTTGTGTCCGAAAAATGTATCAATCGAAAACTATTTTCATTTCATTCGATTTTTGTTCATACAATTCGAAAAAGAAACAACACATTTCGTTTCGTTCTGTCATTTTCGTTTTGGCGGCCGATGGGTTGCTGTGTGTGAGGGTGTGTGTGTGGAAGTGTATGGGTGTGTGTGTGTGTATTCCGTTTCTAAATTGCCTCAACTTCTCCCCAAAGCAGCAGCATCACAACGGCCCTCAGTGTGTTGTTTCAATTTCATAAAGGGGTCAATCGGGCAATATTTGATTAAACTTTCCAGTCGTAAAATATAAAAGTTTCTTTTTTTCTTCGGCATCGCATATCGTCAACCAGTTCATGTTCAATTATAATATTCGTATTTCAATCCACGAAAAATAAAAGAATCATTCTTTTTCATCTTTTCCTACTTTTCCAATCGGTTTTTGCTCTGAATTGCTGTATTGAATGGAATTGATTGAGTACTTTATGAAATTCACTGCAATATTGACCAAAGCAATAGTGAAATTGTGTAGTGGATGGCGCGCGGCGACGATGGGACGATGCTCGCAACAAAAAAGTGGCGAGAACAAAAAAAATAGACGAGGAAAAATTGGATAGCATTTTCTCCTCTGGAATTCACCAGATTGGCCAACCGAACAAATGGCGTTGATTCAATGTTCGGTCAAGTAATAAATCCGTTTTCTCGCTCTTTCAATCTGAACGAAATTGACCCGTATACCGCTTGCTGGTGACCACTTCTGCAGTACATGCGAAAAATGTGACTGGATTTCGTCTCGCTTCATTTTCCGACCAAAAACTTCATGGTGCATTCAAGTCGGTTGGATTTTATCTGTTTGTTTCTCGCTTCGCCCTGCAGAATTGGTTTGCCATTTTCATTTTTGGCCTTTTGGCTTTATGTTTTCTCACGATCTAATGAGGAAATCTTTTGACAGGGTGCCACCCATAACACCGACAATTTGGGGAAATTATTTGATTATTTTTGAGAATAATGAAGTTTTTAGCAACGCATCGCATCTTTTCTCATGTTTACTCTCATCTGCACTTCTTCTCACATCTACACCGACACAGCTCCTCCTCGTCGTCTCGTCAACTCAACTCCAACAAGGAAATATAATTAAATTGATTCATGAAGAAATCTATCGCAATGTGTGTCTGTCATCAGCCATGGCGGAACGACGACGACAGAAAACTCACTTCCGCTTCATCAAACATGCCGAAACCTCAGCTATTTCTCAGTCAAAATCTTCTTGCGAATAAATAGTGATGGTATGAAACTATTTTGTGAAATTAATATCGTTTGGTTTGGCGAAATAAGCGAACAAACAATGTCATATCATAATGATTTATTTCCAGTGGCACTCACACACACACACCCACACACACACACACACACACAGCAAAAATACTTCAATCCAGCACTTTACTGAAAGGATCGCAACTTTGAGAGTGAATTAGAATAATTTCATAAATATTTTGAAATTGTTCAATTCCGAAAATCTATCTCCCGTAAACTCAACCAAAAATAGTTTCACGCTTTATCCACATTTGTGCCCTCGCTGATGCCAGTGGAGTATTTTTCGAGAGTTTGTGTGTGTGTGTGTGTATGTGTGTGTGTGTGTGTGTGTGTGTGTGTGTGTGTGTGTGAGTGTGTGCTCGGTGGTGCGACACTCGCCACGCTTGCAAATCAAAATTGCAAAATTATTAATATATATTTGGGATTCAAAACAGCTTTTAGCGAAAGTTCACTCGCTGAGCGCGTGCGCCGTGGCACTGTTCGCATCGTATAAACACCAGAGGGCAGTCGGATAGATGCGAATCCGATTAATGCGAATGATCCGAATTCGAGTTGAACTCGGATGGGGCTGATCTAGGCGCGATTTATTTCCCCCTTCCGCGATTTTTTCGAGCTTTTGACTTTCTTCCAGCCCGCGACTTTTTTCGCGTGGTTTTTCTTATGATGGAGGGATCTGAATATTATTATTTTTGATGAAAATGATGATGACCTACATTAAGGATCTCTGCTGTGTGCGTTTAAGTGAGGACGGAGGGACCGAAAAAAGAGATGGTAATATCTGACCGAGGACGACCGTAACGACGAGAAGGACACCACTGATCAATCATCGATGAAAAATAATCGTCTATTTTTTCGACAGGTTTAAAAACTTTGTCAGAATCAATCGGCAACGATGACACCGATGGTGGACGGCACAGACACTAACACATACATATACATATTATTCTTCAATTGTTGTTTGAGCCGAAAAAGTTTTCCAGACCAAGCGATTAAAACTTTTCTATTAATGGCAAAACCATAGCCCGATGCCTGGATGATGGGCGCAAAATTCTTTAACCATATTGGTTGAGGTTTGGATAATGGAATTATAAAGTATGTGTGCGTATCTACATATATGTGCATTTCTGAGTGTAATTGATCGACGTTGTTTTAATTATTATCTCTCGCAGCACAAAAAATAGCCAATTCTCCATTGAGCTTCATTCAAAATTTCGATTTATTGCATATACGACATTCCGGAATGGTCTTCGACGTAAATTGATTGTCAAACGACTCAAGTTTTTTCAAACCGACAATGAAATTATCACATTTGAAAGAGAAAATCGAAAACAATAACACAATTTAAACTCTTTAATCCCCCATTCCCCCTTTCTAAACACAAATCAAAAGTTCTGAGGAGCCGAAATATGTGAAGCTCTGTGGTCACGTTGAGCTTTTCATCTATAGACTTCCTTGAATATACATTGTAGCCGGAAATATACATACGAATCTTTCATTTTTTCGCCTCCAGATGTCACTTAAGCATGCGCAGTTAAGTGTCATCAACAGTGCTGACACTTTTGATCAGTATTCGTTTCGCGTTCATAATGCAGCCAACTGGTGGCGTGGGTGACATGGATCGCGCAGCCATCAGGCTGCCAAAGGTGGCGTTGGTCCAGACGTCGACTGCCAACCAATTTTTCTGGATTAGAATCTTAAATTGGATTTGGGATTCTGTGGAATGTGGGAGTGAGGCCGTATAGCGGCAGTACGACCTCTCATTTTGACTGGGAGGCGGAGGATGCGTAGCGCCACGAGGCGGACTAGTCCCCCTTTATTAAAAGGCGTAGTCCTTTTGTCTGTCTGTCGGCGTCATCATTTTTTTCTCATCATTCTTCTGTAAGCATCATGCTGAAATCATGGGAAATTTATATTTCTGGCTTTTGGCACTTAGGATGCTTTCAGGCGAACGCGGAAAAAAGTCACGAACGGGAAAAAAACACGAGCATGAAAAAAGTCACGGTCACGAAAAAAGTCACAGTTACGGAAAAGTCACGACCACGAAAAAGTCGCGGACGCTCATCTCGCGAATACTTCTCTGCCAAGCGACTTTCGTTTACCGATTATCGGATCCAGCGCCACGCAGACATCATGCATGCTTACTTTTTGACTATCAACGAGGCGCAAGGACAAACTTTTGAGCACGCGGAGTTTGCCTAAACAACCCAGTGTTTTCTCACGGCCTGACTATTAAGAGCCAGGCAACGAGAGAACATACAATTGGATGTTCGCGGTGATTGTGTGCAAGGCCGCTTGCTCAAAGATAAGCGGGTTGTCACGCCGAATGTAGTTTTTCGGGAGATTTTTGATTTTGATTCAATTTCTCCGTTCACTCTTAGTTAGATTCTCTAAATTTACAGCAGTTAAAAATGAAGGATGAATGAAAAAAAAAAAGAGAATTTTCTTCGTCTTTCTTTACCCCACTAGTACATATACATATAATAATGGCATCGGGTACATCAAACCTGCGGGGCAATGTTTTATTTGCTGTGTGTGTGTGTGTGTGTGTGTGTGTGTGTGTGTGTGTGTGTGTGTGTGTGTGTGTGTGTGTGTGTGTGTGTGTGTATGTGTGTGTGTAATAATAAAAAAATAAAAAGGTTTGCCATAAGCCAGACACCAGCCCAATCTACACCACTGTTCCTATACGTCGTGGTTATAATTCTGGTGCTGAAACAACCACAACCAATACCAGTAACACTCTCACTCTATCACTGCCACAAACATGCCATTGCAAATGGCTTAAGCCAAAGAGCTATCGGAATTGTGTCAGTTCGATGGACCTTGAATTTTTACTGAAATATTGGCATTGGCATCGCACAAGAGAAATGAATTTGGAAGAATCTCTCAGAGTAGAAAAGACGAGAACGAGCAGCCAGCAACCATCTTTGATTTCCCAATCGAATCGAGTGAATTCCTCTCCACCACATTTTTAACCGGGAAATGGTTTCTGGGTTTGAATATTCTACTCAATATGAAAAAAATAGTCCAAAAGAAGAAGAAGAAGAGCAGAAATAAAGAGTAATCTCAAAACGAAAATTCTCTTTTTCATTTTCAGTTGAGCGGCGACATAGGCTATGTATTATATTCAGCTCTTGGCTCATTCTATATACCAAGCTGTATTATGGTATTTGTGTACATACGAATATATTTTGCTGCAAAAGCTCGAGCACGACGAGGAATTAAAAAGAAACCATTGAAATCGACACATGAACAGGTGAGTCCAAAACATCTATTGACATTTATTCATAGTGACATTGAATGCAGCGAACGTTGAATTCGATTTTGATGAAAGAGCATCCGAATGAACGAATCTCGCTCTCTCTCTTCCTCTTTCTCTCTCTCCCTCTCTCGCTTCGACTCAAAAAAAAGAAGGAAGACGAAGGAAAAAAAGAAATGAGAAGAGAAAAAAAATTCAATATGCACACGCCTGAGGAACGCAGGTAGTCATTATGCAAAAGCAAGAAAAAAGAAAACAAAAAAAAGTTATTTTGAAAAGAATTCAACATAATTTGATGTTATGCACTGCTTTGATATCAACGAGGACAATTTCAATGCTGCAGGGCATGAGGTGACTTTGAAACGGGTAGAGTAATGTCAGAATGAATATATGTTTGTGAAAGAGAGGGAGTAAGGAAGAGAGGCAACGCAAATGATGTACACAAGATGTTGTTGATTAATATTGTCGACATTCACGCACCGCCAACATTGTTATTAGCGAACAGATGGAGTGTTTTCCGTAAGTGACATCACACAAAAAGGAAATATATCTTTCGAGTTGGCCATACGATCGAAATGGTCCCAGAGGTCATCGTGATACAGTTATGCAACGAATGACGTGCACATTAACTTAGATCCAATGTACTAAATGGGCACTCTCTCTCATACACACACACAAATACGCACACTATCTCTCTCATTCTCCTTCACGTTTTCGTTGGGTGATAGCGACGCTTATGTGAGCGGAAGACTAAGTGAAATTTTGTGCGAGCGCGATATCGTCCCAAGTTCCCCGAGGAAATCCCAAACAAATGACTGTACGAATAAAATACACAACGGAATTAGATTAGCTCATGACTTTTTCAATGAAATATATAACAAATATATTTAATGTTGCAATTGGACTGTGTCAAGTGTTCGTTGTATGGCGAAGATGAAACAAAGAACAAAAAAAATGCATGAAACAAGTGAGAGAGAAAAATAATATGAAAGGAAAATGGGAGACGAAAGAGCAATCCGGGGGAAAAAAATGGTCAAGACGATGAGCATTAAGGGCCTTCCATTCACGTTTGAAAAATATCTGATAGAAAAAATTGACACAGTGCCAATGTTTAACGAGCTCATGAGAAATTCACCGAGGAGATTCATGGCGACGAGAGAGCTCACGCGAAAGGTAGCTGAATTGAAATGGAATTGTTCAATGGTGAACATGAAGCGCATTCAACTTGTGTCTTTCATCGATTGCAATTAATGTGAGTAACCGACTAAAGTTCCCGTTCGTTTGCTACGTCGATTAAGATGGCGCCTACGGGGGGATTCATGATTTCCACATTCGTGTGTCAATTTGCACTGCTCTGAACAGCAAAACGCAACTACAGAAGAGCATAGCAAGATGCGCGTGTGGATTTTGTCGATGTGGGTGTGAATGTGACGAATTATTTTGCTATTTTACAATTTTTCAACAAGTATTCGAAAATAATTCGTTCGAGTTGGTCGCAATAAAAGCACCTAATCTACGAATATCAGTTCAGTTCAGCATTTATTACATTCAATTTACAAATTAAATTCCTTTCAACTTCAATTCACATTCGTAGTCAAAACTTATCGTGAATACAATCATAATTAATCGCGCTAGTTCAATAATAATTTCAAATTTCTTTTCTTTTGAATAAATAAACAGTAAATAGGATATTATTATAACTTATAATTTATAAGTAAATTGGATGCTTAAAAGAAAAATACTTCTCACATCGTTTGAAAGACGACGAAAAAAGCTATTGTGTGCAAGAAACCCATTGGTGGGCATCCAAATAAAAAGGAGTACATTGCCATCATTTGAGGGAACAAAACAAAAAGATGAAATAAATTATTTAGCATTTTTCTCGAAAATCCCATTTTGAAGACATTGAATTTTCAATAAACTTGGAAATATAAACCGAAAAATTCATTTATTATTTCTTATCTGTTCCTTGTCCCTGAACGAGGAAAAGCGACCGCTGAGCACGACAACGAGTGAAAAAAGACGGAAAGAAACGAAAAAGATGAAAGATTATAAGAAGCAAAAATAAAGCTGCGATGGCGACAACGACAATGGTTAAGACACGGGGCCATGCCAAGGATGAAGGAAAATAGAAATTCGAAAAAACGAACGAATGAAGCTGAGCTGAGAGCACAAACTGAGCAACGAAAACTACTAGAAAAGAGCACGAAAGACGACGAAAAAGCAAAAAGGAAGAAAAAA
>JANSTV010074983.1:0-10290 GCA_027564135.1 Lestremia cinerea | reverse complement strand
CGTTGCGACCGATGGCGTCTTTGACAATGTCCCAACGGAGTTGCTGCTCGACACGTTGAAAGAGGTGAGTGCCGGTGAGTGGAGGTCATTGTCGGAGATATCATTTCAATTCTTGCTTTGCAGTGTGAAGGTGAACGAAATTCCGTTAAATTGCAAATGACAGCCAACGCAATAGCGCTGATGGCACGATCCCTGTCGTTCGACAGTGAGTTCATGTCACCGTTTTCTGTGGCCGCCCGGCGGAACAACATTCACGCAACTGGTAAGTTGACATCGGCACTGAAGTGGGAGGGGCTCTTGGGATGAGGTAGAACCCAAGACAAACTCATTCCAGCCCAGTCACTCAACCATCGACTTCCGCCTCTTCGTCCACCGTCTCATCCCCGACTCGGCACTTTATTTGCCCCATTTTCTCGTTCCTCTTCGAATCCAGTCTTATCAACTGCGATTCGCATCGTTTGCGATAAGTTTTTTTTCGCGTAAAATTCTACTCATATTCCGATGTTATTGCCGCTTATCACAGCCGAGTCGGTCGCACACAACGACAGAAAACGCATACAAAACACTCGCATATCATTCGACGGGCTTGCAAGCTCAATGGGATGATCTTAATGACGATAATTCCAACTCGGATTTTTCTTTGTTTTTTTTAAATTCATTTATGTCTTTTTCGTTTGTGTTTTTGTTGCGGTGATAAACATATTTTGTTTTATGATTGATTGCGTTCTGAGCTCGGCACGGGGCTTGAGCGCAGGAAATGCTCTATTTTTGGAGTGATTCGAATGGCTTCGTGCAAGGCAATTCGCTGAAATCACAAGATTTTATGGCTTAACTTTCAATGTAAATGCATTTGTTGGTTTTTCCAAGCGGCAAGATTACCTGTGTTGTCGTCTAAATATACCGTTACATTCATTTTGAGAGGCATTGGGTTGGTGGATTAGTAATTCGGAGTGAAGGCCCTCCGAGTAGAATTCCTGAGCAAACTAACACAACTATTTCATTTCAGGTGGAAAACCCGACGATATCACCGTAGTACTCGCAACGGTCGCCCTATAAAACCAAATTTAGTATTTAATTTTATTGAACCACAACCAACTTAAATTCAATTGCGTCGCTCATGAAAATAAAAGACATAAAATCGAGAGGAACACACCGCGACAAACTGGACAAGCGAGACAACGGTGGTTTTCAATGTGAATTCAATTAAATGAAGAAAAAAACCGCTTCCAGAGGGAAAATCTCGAAAGTTGCCTGAACAATTTACATTTTGCCGATGTTTCACAATTCGATTGCGTGCAATTGCCGGCTTTCAGCCGATTGTCTTGAATTTGAAATGACATCGGCAATAATTCACTAGCGAATAATTTATTTCTTTTCTTTTTCGTTTTGTATTCTTTTTTTTTGTCAATTTTATTTTTCTTTTTTTTTCCTTTTTAATATTGCAAACATTTGTTCTCCGTCGAAAGCGAAACGAGCCAATGATGAAACAACGAATGAACGAAACGGTTCCGCCGCCAAGTGACGGGGAATATTTTAATTGAATTTCGATTTATTTTCAAATTGAAAAACCATTTTGTGGGAAATCGCCAAATGAATAAAGCATTTTATGACTGAAACGAATGTCAATTGATTGAATGAGAATTGTTTGTTGACGATTGCGGTGGAGATTTCGATTTTGTGCAAAACGCTGAGGATTGACTGACATTGGCGAGCATCAACAACTCACTGCGACTAGATTCGACTGAAATTGAAGGGAAGACCAGCGATTTTCAGCTCTTCCGGTAGCGTCAAGTCAAATCCAATCGAGTCTAGTCGAATTCAGCATGTGGCGGCCAATTAGAACGAGTCGAGGTAAATTAAGACAATATTGATATTGATATTTATTTTCTTTCGTTTCAACAAAAATTACAATTATATATAAATCCGTTTTTGAATTCGAATCATGTCCCGGATCCTTTCATAGTCCTCGCACAATTGTTTCCGAAGAATTTCTGATTACTTTAAATTAAGACAAATTACTCAGCATCCGCCTCGGAGCATCCCACAATCAGCGCATACCTCCGAATGCACATCGAAATTTTCATTTTTTAAATATTTTTACCAGACGATCAGATCCAATGTTGGACAAATCGAAGCGAAAACCATTATTTGCAAAAAAAAAAAAAATAAAAAAAAAATGTTTCAAAAATAAACAGTAATTTTAAGTCGAAAAAAAGAGAAGCAAAAATACGAAAAAAAAAAAAAAAATAAATAAATCGAGCAAAATGGCTCCTCAAAAATTGAATGAAAACTGGACTGCAACGGTCGAAAGTGAATCAAACAAGCAGCACAGAAACGAGTCGGCAGTGAGCCGAGCGATGAAAACCAATAGATTGTTACAAACTAATTAAAGATTTAATTTAAGTGCTATTATGAATGAAATTATTATTACAATGTGAGACGAGAATGCGATGGCATGTCATCGGAATGGCTGGACATGAGTTCGATGGGGGGACGTGAATGATAGTTTGAACGTTTTTTTTTTTTTCAGAATGCACACTGTTAATCATTCACAATCAACAGCAAGAAACATTAAAGCCCGTTAGCGCTTAGGATTAGTCAATAGAAAACTCAAAACTCGAGCTGCGGTGAACTTGAGTAACGCTGCGATTCGTCAAACAGATGACATTTCATCAGCCGCATCGCATGCCGCTCGAACAACCGGACAGTGCAGGAGTTGTCTTTCATTTCGGATTTTTCGGTGCAAGCGAGAAAGAAGAGTTGATGCAATTTTATCTCAAGGGATTTATCTAGTTGTCACTACGTTTGTTCACGTACCAAATCGACAGTCATTGCTGAACGGAGTGAACACGATTACGTCTGATGGTTTTTTGTAATAATAGTTTTGAGAATTACCTGTTTGTCGACGCCTAGCTGCGCCGACAAACGCTTTTAGAATAAGTTTGTCATTTTTGATTTCAGTCGGATTTTTTTCCTTTCTCGTTTTGCCTAATATTTAGGTTACTCTTCATTCGTTTCCGTTTGCTTTGGTTCCTTTCTTTTGTCGTCAAGAGGATCTTCTTCTTGCGATCATTGTTTTGATTTCATTGACCTTTGTGCTAGGCTAAAATCGTTTTCTTTTCATGTTCTTTGATCTGCGCTATGCGACCAATGAAGACTATTTCGTTTGGATTGCTTGTGAGAAAAATGTTGAATTGGAAATTAGGAGGAAATAGTTGAAATAAAAAATATGTTATGATGAGATATTGAACTTGATGGTTAGATTTGTTTTGAAGTGTTTTGAGGGATTTTCAAGCGTTTAGGTTGACCTACGGAGGCTAAGGACTTGAGAGGTCATGGCGGTCGAAATCCAGAGACTCCTTTTTGGATGGACTTCCCACGAGAAGAGCGAATATGCAATAATTGGGAACCCTCAGTTGCTCACATCATCCAAAACTGAAAGAAGACCACCGTCCACAAAAAATGAGACACCCTCAAAGGATTCATCATCATATTTATTCGACATCATCAATCCTTCCACAGAGTTCATACAATAATCCATTCATTTCACATAAATATTTCAATGGTAATTTCATCTTCAAGTTCATCTTCATGGAATTAAAATTAAAAATTCTCTAAGTAACTATGTTTCGTTTAAATATATGTTGTTGTTGTTTTTTTCTATACAAAGTACAAAAATTCCTGGAGAAATCAATATGGGCATCGTGACGGGTTGCTTTGAATCGATACCGAACCAAACAGACGAAAATGAATTTCAAATGAATTGGTCGGAAAAAACAAAGTTCAGGAGAAACATTTCGGTGGAATTTCTTGTTTGTTTATTGTTGGTCGCGTGGTTGTGCTGCGGCTGCATCGTCATCATCGTTCTGGACACCTTCGTTCCAATCAAAGCCACCGGGTCGATCTTCTGGAAGCGGTGAATAGTTAACGTCATCGTGGACTTCATTGAACATTTTCTTTCTGGAAAATCGAATGAGATTGAGTTTGTCGGGGTCAGAACTGCATTGGACAAGTTGGACGAGGTGAATACGTACAAAAATAATGGGGTTTTTAAAATTCGGAAACCACCTCGTTGACGGGGAAAGACATCCTCTAAGAAGTAGTAGATGTGACCGACGGCCATGCCCATCAAGTCAACCCATATCGTATTGCCCAAAATGACCGAGAAACTTAGCAGTGCCCATGGCAAGTAGGGCGCCAAAAAATTCAATATTCCGAAAAAGTTCATTCGAATGAATGGATTCCGACGTGACCACACGTAAACTAACATTATGGTAAAGGCTTGTCCCAAGAAGAGCAAGTTCACGAAGAAAGCAAAAATCTGAAATGGAAATTCATGATTGAGTTACGATGGAATCAGTCTGATTGACAGTGGAGCGAGAACTCACCGTCATCAGTGCACCACCAAACAGAAACATCATAATGAAATCAGAGCTCTTGCCCCGGAACGAGCCCTCCTCTAGCATACGACAATACCGATATGTGAATGTCATATTGAATAGAAAGTTGAATCCTATCGTTCCGAAGAAGAGAAACGTGGTTGCCAATCGCCATAGCTGATAGTGCCGTAGTATCAGCGTCGGATTGAAGTACAATTGGAACGGCGACACGATATCTAAATGCTGAAATGAAAGAACGCATGTCAATTTCCACTGAGCTGGTCGAGACTGGCGAAATGGTTCAATGCAAAATGGAATAACCGCATCGAATGCATCTGCCCGAATTAGAACGTTGAATTTTGGGCAGATTTGGCTGACGTGGGCTCACACATTGCGAACACACAAGTGTTTGATGTGTCATCATCGCCTATCGTGTCAATTTGCGTGGATTTTCGTGAAACGTTTCGCAATCGTATCCGAAGAAACGAGAGCGCTGTACTTACCACACATAAGGTTGTAATAACACAAGCTGTCGTATAAACTCGGGTAACAATTGGTATTTGCATATATTCCTGAAGGAACGTCTGATAGGCCATTGTCGTTTTATGGCTGGCTCACTGGCTGCAATGCACGACCTCTACGATGCGACTTTTTGGCTTTTCAATACTTTGGTGTTTCTTTCAAAGGCAAATAACAAAATTAAAAACTGTTTTCAACTTTAATTTCTCTGCCTTTGCACTCTTTGATTACGCTATCATCATTTTGACATTTGTGGCGAACGATTGAACGAATTGTAAATAATGGCGAATGACGAACGCTTTTCGTATTGCGTAATTCGACCATTTTCCACTTGATTCCCGTTCGACCAGATGATTTGGTGGTTTGTGTCTTGACTGAAGGCGAACTTTGATGATGATTTCAAATTTGAATTTAATTGTTAATTGTGATTTAGCGCGAGTTTTGTATGAGTCGAGTCGAATGTCTTGTAGACGACCGCCCTATTGAGGCTTTCAAAATGCGATAGAAAACTCTTGTATCCACTTTCGACTCGGCAAAGCAACAACAAGATTCCTTCTCAAACAATCGAAACTGCGCAATATCAATGACAACGTCAGCAACGCAAACCCCTTCCACCCGAGCAAAGCCTTAGTGTTCGGTCAAAGACTTTTCCAGCAAACCTTCTCCGCGCGTCCCTCTTCGATGCTGCTCGATATGGAAATTCAACCCGAAAGCAACAACAAGAGCTTGGAGGAAAGTCGAATTGATTTTCCTCTTTGAATATTCATAGGTGGTTTGGATCCATTCGGGTGGCGGTAATGATGGTCTTTGACAGATAACTGTTTGATTGTTGTGATTTTGGCGTCGTTGACAAACACTACAATATCCATCAACCATGTCCAATTTGCGGCCAGCAACTTGTCGATTGAAATCGTTTATGAATTCTTGAGCGACTTCAAGCAACAGTCGGAAGCAATCAAATTGAACGCCTTCGAAACAATTTCCGATGCAATGTAAGCTGTGATTTGCGGTTTGGCTTATCTCTCGTGTTGTCATTGACCCCTCGAAATGTGTCACAGAGGTGCAATTTGCACTTACTCCAATATTTACACTCATTTTTTTCATGAGAAGATGCAACGCATATCCGAGCGACCATCAAAATTAACGCGTTTATTCGACCGTTGACAAACCGCAAATCAATCATCAGAGCAGAGGGGAGCTTGGAGACTCAATGCATCAGACTATTCAATGATTTAATTATTTTTTCGGTTTTGCTATTCGCAATTCATGAAATTATAGCAACAAATCACGCTTCGCGATGAACAGGACTAGTTTCAATTAAAATTTTTATCGTTTGAGAAGTATTTGTCCTTGATTTTGCAATAAATATATTGCAAATTCTGAATTTAATATTTAGAAAAAAAAAAACAAATAGTTATTTGTGTGACCAAACTCGCCTCTGCTGCATGCAAATGCGGAATTAGTCATTTCATTCAAATTGGATTTTTATTTTCCCGACTTGGCGAGGTCGTTGTCGTAGGTCGTTCGTGACCTTTCAACAACGTTGATAAGAGACTGAACGTCAGTCGGATTTAATAAGCAATTCTGCTGCACTTCAAAGATCATTCAGATTGGAGAGAGCACGAACCACTCCAGAGGACAATCCAGTGTGAATAGCGCACCCGTCGAGGGGTATCAGGCACTCGCGGAACGGTTCAAATCCGACAGAATCGGAAAACAAATAAGAGCAACTCTTCAGCTTTGTGTATTTAACGACAGACAAAGCTATCAGAATCACAATGCCTATTGCACATTCCTATATTATCGCTATTAAAACATCAAAGTTGCTCGGGGAATGTTCAGTCTTGATGCAGCTCAACCTTTGGTCAGACGCAAAAGTGGAAACGATTTGCTTGACTTGAAATCGAATTGATTGTTTGACTTTGCTACAATCGCGGTTGCTTTGTGAGATATTCTCATTGCGAGATATCAAAATGGTGGCAATAGTTGTGTATCTGATCCACGCGTTGGCGCTCTCAGTGATTTGGGCGCCGATTGTGGTTTATTACGCGTCGTTGTACATGAACAGTTACTGGAAGCGCAAGGGACTTCCGCACATTCCCGCGAAACCGTTTTTCGGCAACACCAAGGACATATTCTTGTACAAGAAGAGTCCCGCGGAGCTGTTGAGCAGCTTTTACTTTCATCCCGAGGCGAAAGACCGCCCATTCGTTGGAATAAAGATATTCAATACGTCAGCGCTTGTGATTCGCGATCCCGAATTGGTGAAGAGGCTGTTCATCAAAGACTTCAATCAGTTCTCCAACCGGTGAGTTGAGCATTCGTAGGGTGGCCCGTGGGCCACAATGCTGAAGGAGAACCCATTTCAGATACAGTAATTCGGATTGGCGCCACGACCCATTGGCCGGGCTGACTCTGTTTTTCATCAAAAATCCCGAATGGAAGTACTTGCGAGCCAAATTGACGCCGACTTTCACCAGCGGCAAAATGAAGCAAATGTTCGGGCTGTTGAACGAGATCGGCAATGGCCTCAACAAATATGTGTCCAGTTTGGATATCGCCCAGACGACACGGTCCACTTGCATTGAACTGAAGGACGTGTGCGCACGCTACACCACCGATGTGATTGCCAGCTGTGTCTTCGGTCTGAAGGCGAACAGCATTGAGGATCCTCAAGGAGAATTCCGTGAGAAAGGTCGCGAGATCTTCAATTTCAATTGGATTCAGGCCATCAAGTTCAATTGCATGTTCTTTTGGCCGCAAGTCGCTGCGTATTTTCGCATGAAGTTTTTTTCGCCGGGATCGGAAGATTTCCTGCGATCATCAATTGGATATGCGATTGCGGAGCGCGAGGAAAGTGGTCGAGTGCGGAATGATTTGATTGACTCGTTGGTCGCGTTGAAGCGGGAAGATCAAAACACGGAGAAACCCTTCTGGCAAGGCGATGCATTGGTCGCACAGGCAGCTGTCTTCTTCAATGCCGGCTTCGAGTCGAGCTCCTCCACCATTTCCTTTTCATTGTTCGAACTTGCCTGGCAGGTAATTCGATTGTGAACCATTCGCTGAGAATGTCGATTGACGCTTTGTCGTTTCAGCCTGAACTGCAGAAGCGGCTGCGCGCGGAGATTCGCGCCCATTTGGCCAACTCAAATGGCGAGCTAACCTACGACTCCGTCAAGGAGATGGAATACTTACATATGGTGGTCTCAGGTGAGAGCCTCAACCGAACTGCATTCATCACACAGCGAAGCTGATTGCTTTTCCCATTTCCACAGAAACCCTCCGAATGTATCCACCATTGTCGTTCTTGGAGCGAGAATGCACGCCAACCGATGGCAAGGGCTACTCCCTGGAACCCTACGCCGACTACGTTGTTCCAAAAGGAATGGGCATATTCGTATCGCTCTTTGCATTCCATCGCGATCCTCAGTTCTTTTCGAACCCAACCAAATTCGATCCGGAGCGATTCAACAGCGACAACAAGGGCAATAATCAGACGTACATGCCCTTCGGGATCGGTCCACACAATTGCATTGCCGAACGATTCGGATTGTATCTGAGCAAAGTGGGGCTGATCAACATCCTTCGGAACCACTCTGTGACTCCGTCCGAGAAAACCCCTCGCAACATGATTCTGGACGAGAAAGCCTTTCTGCTTTTAAGCAAAGGTGGCATTTATCTTAATGTCGTTCGTGACTCGAGCGATTTGTGAAGAAAAACAATTAAAAATTAATGATTCTCTCTTTTCAATGGTTTATTATGATTAATCGACGATGAAATGACAGTCTGAATGGCGATTCAGGAGCTTAATCGCGAATGGAGTCCCTCATTTTCTCCCAAAAGTTGTATTGTCCGATTCGTCTGTAAACCAATACGAAGAAGAGACGCAGCATGGCAGGCACCTCGCACGGTTCATACATGCACGGAATGACAACTCTCGCTCGCTGCTCGACACTCAAACAAAGTGCGAAATTCGTGAAGAATTCATTGGCCGCACTCTTCAAGAATGCTGGCGACAGAACGACTACCACGCGCTGGCACCGCTCCGAAATCAGCCGGGTGATTGTGTCGAATTCGTACGATCCACAAAGAAGGTCACGATCTTTGATGCACAACTGCAATCGGAACGAAAAGTAAAACACTTGAGTCATTTCGGTCAAATATAGACTCACCCTCAGCTGGTAGTTTCCTTCCATTTCGTCGATGAGCTTCGTCACGAAATTCTCGTCATCTTCTGCGTACAGGACAAGCGCATCGAAATGCTGCGGCGGAAGGCCAAGACGCACCAACTTTTCGTCATATCTCGTCAAAATGTCTCTTTCGTTCATCTTATTGATCATTTGTGAGCGCTTCTAACACTCCACGATATATTCGTTGGACGGATTTGAGTGGCCGCGCCAAAATAAAGAATCAAAACTAGAATTGAAAGCCAACCGCAACACACTCAGCACGCAGACTGATTCGTCGTTCGCTCCACAGTCGCTGTGAAACGGTTCATCGTTCAACCTCAAGCTCCAATCGTTCTTTTTTCTTCCACTTTCATTTGAAGCGTTATCACAGGGTTCACACGACGAAAACACTGTTTTTGTTCACTTTTTTTCGAATCCGAGAGAATAAAGAGACAGAAGAAAAACTATAGATTTCAGCCCAATGAATTCGCTCGTCGGATGTTAATTGTTTAAAAAAAACCCAAACAACGGTGCTATCGCTCACATTGACCTGAGAGTTGCTTTCGCTTTTGATGAATTGAAAAGAAAAGAGAATATTTATTAACAAAATGATTAAATTTGCTGGCCTTTCCCGGTCGAAGGTCAAAGAAAAGGTCAAAAAGGCGATAGATTCAGTTCGCCGCAGCCGCACCATTACTACTTTCGACTGAGCATTCAGAAGTCAGCTGAAAATACCAAAGTACTCTCGTTCTATTCGGCGGTCAATGTGTTAGCTCAACTGTTTGAAGTCGCATTTCATATCGCAAATTTCTTGCCTGTCGCCCAACTCGTAATGCAAGAGGAAACGAGCTGAAGAAACGAAACGTCGCTCCATCCTTTTCCCGCAAATTAATCGCCAAGCCGCGCGCGCGAAAACATTCGAAATTACGAAACTCATTGAATCGTGCGGTGGGCATTTGGCATTTATATGTCGTTGAATTCTTCAGTTTGGCTTGAAATTCTGCTGGCCACTTCAGCCCTGGTGTGACGTGACATCCCAACATCGCTCACAAATCATCTTGAATGATCACTTAATCAGCGCAAATGCATTTTTATTTTACAAAAATTCACGATTTATTTTCAAATAAAACAATTATTTAGTCTGTTAGGTGCGACTTCACCCAATCCAAGTGATGGTAAACACGGGTATAAGCGTCTGGCAAGCCACGAGCACATGGAACCAC
>JANSTV010074972.1:0-10290 GCA_027564135.1 Lestremia cinerea | reverse complement strand
TATGAATGGCAGAATAAAGATTCGGTCACGTTTGTACCCGGAATGACACTCAGCCAATTCGATTTGATAAGCATGCCTCAACGGAACTTCACATTTGTCCGGCGTGAAGGTTAGTTCATCGAAATTGAATAGCATTTTTTTTTTATTGACGTCAGCACAATTTGATATTGCTTTTCTCCCTGGTGCGTTGTTATTGAAAATCACGTAATTGATTGAATGACCTTCGATTTGCTGCGAAAACAGGTGAATTTTCGGTGGTTCAAGTTTCGTTCAACCTTCAGAGGCACACGGGATACTTCTTGATTCAGGTTTGGTCGATTGATACTGGTGGGCTCACGAGAATAAAGAACGTCTCTTGCAGGTTTATGTCCCTTGTATTTTGATCGTGGTCCTATCGTGGGTATCCTTTTGGATTCACCGGGAAGCAACAAGTGACCGAGTGGGCCTTGGCATTACAACTGTGCTCACTCTCTCCACCATCAGGTGAGTCTTCCATCGTCCAGCGGATATTAATTTACATCCAAGCGGTCATTCACTTTCCAGCCTGGATTCCCGCACAGACCTACCCAAAGTGCGCTATGCCACCGCATTAGACTGGTTTCTGCTGATGAGCTTTTTCTACTGCATCGCCACTTTGCTTGAGTTTGCCGGCGTTCACTACTTCACCAAAGTCGGAAGTGGTGAACATCACCCCACAAACGACGAAGAGGAATGGGAAGATATCGGTGAATCCATTGAGTACGTTGGCGGAAACGTTCGCAATCTTCGAGAATCCCCTCAGAGATCTTCCACACGCAAACGTAACTCGTTGATTTGCCCAATTTACAACGTAAGTCGATTAACGCCATCAGTTTGAGATGAATTAACTGAAATTTCTTTGCAGGATCCATCGCTTCTGTTCCCGCCGACATCGTCGAATATGTCAACCATGGAACGCACCACCCAAACGGAGCCTCCCAAGGCGAAGAAATGGAAACAAATTTGGTTATGCTTTTTGGGCGATGACAAATTCAGGCGACAGCGTCAACGTGAAGCCACCGAGAAATGTTTGTGTCAATTTTCTGCCCGTTTGTTTGTTCTGTCGAATGATTGATTTCAATGATTGATGTTTTTTAGGCGGCGGCAATAAACGATACGTGAATAGCGTCTCGTTGATCGATCGAACGGCTCGAATCGGGTTTCCGATGTCTTTTGGGATCTTGAATTTGTTGTACTGGCTGGTTTATGTCACTTTCCAGGCGGGTTTCCCCGAGGAAAATGCAGTTAAGGTTTGAAGCAGAAGACTTTAAGAAACAGAGCTCCTGAGGTCAAGGGCCAATGACGACAGCAAGACAACTTTCGCAGCTCACATCAATAAAACGTTAGCGATGCTACTTTTATCAAATGATTTATTTTTGAAAACCTGATTCGCTTAACTAATGCGATCAAACCATAACAGACTCTAATTGCAATCACTAATTCAATACAAGAATCCATTTTGTCGAAAAATGTTATTTACAAAAATAATTCTTCTGAAATTAATGCAGATTGAAAGTTGTTCCAAAAAAGGAATAGAAATTGTATAAAATTGTTCATTTGCAAAATACGAAGAACCGGCTCATTTTGACTATTTTCGAAAGATGACTCGATGTTTGTTGCTGATTTAAGAAATTCTTTAAGGCAAATAAGAATGTTTCCGGCACTAATTAGACTCAATTCGTTTGATTGGAACTGTTTCTTTTGATTTCATCACGCTATCTCGGCGCAGTCGCTTAGGTTTCAAAGCACAAGCGTGGCAGACTGTAGCTACGACATCAACGGCTAATCCCTTAGCAAATCCTAATTAAAATAACTCAATTCTTGCCCAAGTCGAATCGACCAAAGTGCTTGGCGAATCATTTTCAATTGATTTACGATTTTTATCCATTTAATTCGGATGAAAAAATAATTTCATTAATATTTAGATCGAAATACTCAGCAGCTTATGAATTCATCCATTTAGTACTATCTAAGCAAATAGTGCTATGGCATTGAATTGAAGAAAAAATAAATTATTAAACAATTTAATTAAATAATCGATTAAGTAGAAATTTGAAATTGTCTGAATCTTCCTTCAGATGACGTACTTTCATCCGCCATGTGGGAGTTTGAATGGGAATGAAAAGGAGGCAATTCAATGTTTGGTTGATCTCAGCAAATTTCATAAACAAAAATTATTCAAATAAATGAGAAAAAAATAAAACAAAAATTAATGAAATAAAAATTTATTTATTTTGTGGAGGAAAAGAAAATGAATTTAAAACCCATTTTCATTACAATAAATAAACTCGAAAATTGCATTTGAAAGAACAATGTTTGACTTTCGCAATGAATTTGCGTTGCTCATCAAATCGAATTTCATGAAAAAAAGAAGAAATAAAATGATGACACTTAAATGTACTGGACTAATAGAGGTTAGGATGAATAAAAATGGTTGATTTTGTTGTGGATTTATTGTAAAAATGTTTCTTAATCGAAGAATTCAATGCGTGGTAGAAATGTTGTTAAATTAAATTAATCGAAAATAATAATATCAATTTCATTCAATTTAGCCATAAGTTATTGATTTTGTTAATATCCATGAATATAATTGAGATGGAGCTTAGTGCTGGATTGGTATCAATGTCTCGCCACCGGTCAGAGCTGGAATTGGCAATGGGGCGTCCACAGTGAGGACACCGTCTTTGCTGAGTGATGACCGGATCGACTCGGGGTTGACACCCTTTGGCAAGAGGAATTCACGATTGTATTCTCTGTAGACGCTCTTTGTGTCGGATTTCTCCTCGTGTTTGGCGTGGACCTGAAAGAAGAAGAGGAAAATACCGACGTTAGTTCCACCTCAGGTGATCCAATTGCAGGACAACTCACCAGCAGCTTCTGGTCAACGGTTTTCACGACAATCTCCTCGGGGGCGTATTGGCTGACATCGAACCGCAATTTCAACACCTTGCTGTCACCTTCATCCTAGAATCGAAACGAAATCAAATTAATTCACATTCCAATGCAGCTCGACCCGGTGTCATCTCTCAAAATACGCCATTTGTTTATTATTTTGTCTGCGTCTGTCTGCTTCGGTTTCATTTAAATTTAAAATTATTCGTCATTCGTGTCATTTTATCGCCATGCGAAATGCGTACGAAGAATTTTTCATTAATTTTTCATCTTCATTGTTTGTAGAATGGCGTTCGGGTGATAAACAAAATCTAGCGAATTTATTGGAAAAGTTGGCAAAGTTACAGCAGCGATTCGATATGAAAATATACGAAAACGAGCTAATCGCCGAGATCGAATGGAACATAAAGACGATCGCTGTGTGCTTTAAAACAGTTATTTTCAGACATAATTTTAATTAGAAATTCAAATAATTAGACGACCAGCGGAATTTTACATCAACTTTTCTTCCGGAATATTCGAGAAAATCTGTCGAGGAAACGGCGATGATGAGTCAGCTGTTGGAATAGCAACGACTTTTTGTAATGGGTCCACCCGCCCACGCGTCAATCACCATTGACTAATGGCTTTTAGAACATTCTATTTTCCTGACAGAATTCGCGTTCGGAAAACGTTTCAGGTGTTGACAAAACGCGTGGTCCATTTCGATGAGGTCGAAATTTGAAAATATTTTCGAGATTTCTCGATGAAAATTTCCTGCGATGTAAGTTTAGCCCCGTCCTTGTCTACGCCCATCACGATTTCCCCGTGACTCACCTGAATCAATGGCGAATTCAAATCGGAAATGTGGCTCTGTTGTCGTGGAGCTTGTTTTTGTGGTGATAAAGCCGATCCAGAGTTCAGCGTTGATGACGACTGATTGTTGGATGTTGTTGTGGAGCTGTTTGAAAGACGGAAAAAGAATGGAAATTAATAAACGTTCAAAAACTGTCTGACTTGACTGTCAAATAGCAGTACATCTCACTTTCGACAAGACTTCGAGCTAAAGAAAATGAATAACAGAACGAAATCGTGCAATTCAAAGAAAATCAATGAATTTTAACCAAAAAAAAAGAACGTGAAACATCGATGATTATTTACAAGATCTACTGTGCGTCCCGTTTCCACCGTGCCCATTTCCAACGACCTTACCTTGATGAATTTCACAGTCGCAAACATTCAACGGAATTCTTCGCACAATTTCCCGAAACGCTCAGTGAATTCGTTCATTGACTCAAAATAGAAGCCGATTTCTAACGAGCTGTTTATTGCGTTCCCTCTGAATGCTCACGTTGTCGCCTGTATTCGGTCATAATCGTCGCCGACTGAATTCATTTCTCGTCCGCGTGGGAATGTGAACCATTGTGAGTGTTTGCGAAAGAATGTATAATTATTCGAAAATCGCCGTGTAGGCCGTTTTGCACCTTAATGAACGTTGTAGGAGTTTGAGACGAGTGTAGGCTGGTCAACAGGTGAAAAATACGCCGAAAAATTATGATTTTGTTCAAGTGACTCGAACGGTGTTCGCGATGGTTCGTTTCCGATTGGGTGTTCTCAAGAAACCTTTCAAGGCGTTATTCGATTCTTCTGGCAATTATGTTGTCGCCGAAATTGAATTTGAATTATCGCAACACGTCAATTCACTTAACAATCGACCATTCACAGATGAGCATTGAACATCGCCCGAACGCCATTGTCAATATGCGCTTCGCAATGATAATCACAGCAAATCAATGATCAACAACAAGGTCATGTTTCGATGAACAATAAACATACGCTTGTTATGTCATTCTCTATTTGTTTTCGATTTGGTATTCGATTTGGTCATGATTGGCGAACCGCATGACAATTGTCAAACGAAATCGGGGCGATTTTGCTTTGCATCACAAACGGGGCGAATGTTTGCTTTGTTCACTTTCAATTGCGAATCCAGATTGAAATTGTGAGTTTACCATATTTTTCTGTAAGAATTATACTTAGACGGTGATGTCATAATGGCAGCGGTGTCGCTAACAAAACCGAGTCCGAGTCGATCGGGTGATACGGGTCGGCGTCAATGCTAATCGATTTATTGGCCACTTTGAAGTGTTATGGCGTTGCGACGGAGACTCCGATCGGCTATCGTTGAAGTGTCATTTGGATCGATTGCAATCAACGTCGTCTAATTGAAATGCAACATTTGAATAATCTTCGGCGAGTGACACCAATCGCCTCAGCACAAATGAAAGACACGATTTCATCAGAAAATTTCGATTTTGATCGACGCGAGAATACCGTTCAGCCGCCAAACCAATTGTTTACATTCCACGCATGTTAGCGATTTATCAATGTTTGGAAATGGATGTTCTCCAAAATAACCGAAATTCTCTCAAACATGAACTCGAATAACTCACAAATAATTCGACACCGCAACGGATCGTTTATTTGAATAATGAACGTGTTGATGCCGTCGTCATCGCCGTCGTCTGTGCTAACCTATTTTCAATTTTGTTTCGTTGTGGCGGCTTGCACATCCCGCCACGAACCCGAATGTTTTCGTGTCTGCATGTGTTCTTATAAATAGCGGTAATAATCGCACAATTTTTCGTCCGTTTCATTTCGCTCGGTGCGTTTCATTTGGCGAATAGAAAATGGTTTCGGGTTGGCTGACGGTTGGCTCGGTTGTGATCCATTGACACCGTTTTATTGAATTGCCTGACTGAAATCATAAATTTTCATTGCCAACGATGTGCATTTTGCGCAAAACAAATCGAGAATGATTGACTAAATGTTAAATAATTTGGCCTCAATGCTTTTGGACGAGTTTCGGTGGCGGTCGCGAGCGACATAACGATCATAGTCTCGAATGATCTTTTTCACCGAGTGCCACCATTCGACTATTTCAAATAAACAAACATGCTGGTTAGGCTTTGAATGGATCAGATGAATCATTCTAATCGGATTTCGGCAATCTATTGTCTCTCTCTCGCATCGAATGATTCATCCACACCATTGCTGCTGGTTAACTAACAGGCCACACACACTACGATTATGCAAATGTCACTCGTTAATTTCTACGAAATCTAAACGATCAACAATCAACATGCAAATTAATGAAATTTCTTGTGCAAAATCATTCTAATAAGAATTTCTTGGTTAAATTTGTTTTGTTGGTTTCTGTTTTGTTAGAAATACCTGCTGCTGCTGCTGCTTGTTTTTGTTGTTTTTTTAGTAGTTGAGCTAGAGCTAGAAGGCAGCATTCAAAAGTAAATGTGGAAATCAATTTTCATTCGGTTTTAATTTGCTTTTTTTCTTTTCTTTTCTTTTTTCTTTTTTTTATTTATTTTTTTTATTTTTGAAAAATTATTTTGAGCTTTTCGATGAATTTGAAAATGAAATAAAATAAAATAAAATGAGCGCACAAGGAAAATCCGTTAATGGGTTTTAGTGGTTGTTGCCAAACAATGGCGCTTAATTACTGAGTTAGTTGACTCGTTAAAAGCTAAAGATCGTCTTCCGATTCATGCAGTTGTTGTTTCCACTCGATTGGGTTCACCTCAAAGTGAACCGGTCGCATCTGAGGGAGGTTAGAATAAGCGGCGGCGAGTAAGCGGAACAACACGGAATTGTTAATTTTCAAGCGATTCGAAATTCAAATCACGCGGATAATTTCAACCAAATCGGGAGTAGCCGCCAGAATAAATGAGAAAAACCGATCGCACCATAAGTGAGTGACTTTGAGCCGCTGTGACCACTCGATAGAAATTCCCAAAAGAAAACTTCTCGCTCGGTCACACATGAGGCCATTTCCTGCTTGCACTTTGCTATCGCCGTGCAAATCCAAAGCGAACTTTATTGTCGAGCAATAAAAACCGAAAACGCGAGCAAAAATTCATCGGTAATCACCAAGTGCACTGGAATGTGACCTTCACTCGGAGACCGAATGACCGGCTCAACACCGTCATGTGGTTTCCTTCACCTCATTCCCCGAGTGTGAAATGGCTGTTTGTCACGCAATCGACAACACTGCAGGCGTCGAATGTTAAGGGTTCACATCGAGTGGGTGACTCATCGAATCGTCCGCTATCGATCAATTCACCTACTCAATTTCAACGCATAAAACTCATCCAAACGTCCGCAAACAATCCGTTATCGATCTTACAATCAGATATTTCAAAGATAAACCAATCGTCAAATGATATTTTCGAATTTAAACAAGTCCACCCGTTCAATGGAAGCGCAAATCATTCCAAATGAATTACGTCATCGCCAATGAATCGTATTGGATTTGCCTTTGGTAGTTATTTGCGATGGTTAAGTGCGAAGGCAAATATTGTGAAACATTTCAATGTGATCGAATGGGAAGAGGTAAAATATTGAAATAGTTTTTGTGATTATTTGTTTGGTCGAGCCGGAGAGATGAGATTCTGTTTGATTGCCGTCGAGTATTCGCAGACCGTTGCGAAGAGTCGCAAAATGGATGGCAGTCGATGCGATGGGAACTTCTTGGCGACGACAAAAAAAAAACCTGAATCGGCTTGAGTCGAATTATGTCATTGCGATGCATCGCTTCAAGTTAGCGAGCCGGCAATCGCAATGACGACCATGGCCCATATCGATGTGACCATAAAAGGAGACTTGAGCCACGGTCCACTCGGTGCTTGCATTGCTTTTCGGTGTGTGTTTTAAGGCAATCGACTGTCTCGGCGATGAATTGCATATGCGTGTGGGAAGGTATTGAATTTTTGGAAAGCCGAACGATAAGGACGCGTCCAACTGCCATATTTGGATATTTGAATAATTTTCGCGAAAATAACTGATTCACCTCTGGCCAACTGGCTGCGATCGATATGCCAATTGCGCGTGTCGCACATTCGCAAAGAGAAATCCATGTGCCTTGACGGAGACCACCGAAAATGGCCATGGAATATTTCCCGATGGCTTCCAATCGATCATTAGCCTGAAACGATTGCCAATTTATCTTTCGAAACGCCATTTGCGGTCCAGTGGGCATACCATCGCCTCAATTGAATCGACTTGGACATTCCACGAGATTTGCGAGAAACACAAACGCTTTGCCCATTTTCGGCCATTATTCGATTGCAATTTACATTTTTTGCGTGATTTTTTCTTTCCAATCGACGACCAACGCGTGAGCAAACTAATTAATGAGCTTCGATGCATTTTGTCACAAGTCTCTTTCTAAGCTAATGTGTTGAGCAATCACCGGCCGATGGAATGACCATATCGTACGTGCGGTGTCTCTTGCGAATTCGCGTGATTAACACTGAATAATCTCCGCTTATCAGATCTTGTGTTGGACGAAAATGTACCGAATCGATTTGCTCCAACGAATTGCTTGTTGTCGCTCGGATGATTTTCAACAAGTCGCGTTGACAGATCTAAAGACTGTTTATGATAAACACAATCACGGCCGTCACTTGTTGATCACATTGCATAATGTTTATTTTTAAATATTTCTTTTTCGCAAAATATTTTTCGGCAACAAAAAAAAAACAAATCGAATCTTGCTGATTGTCAGACGAATGTTATCGTACGAGGCCGTTCGAAATGGGCTGCACTGATGCTCGCTCAATGGCCGATACCGTTATATTCATTAACAACAGAATTTGTGGGAATGTCATTCGATCGGATTATCTTCCATTCGGCTCTTTCGTGAGTTCGATTGGTGACATTGTCGCCAGAGGCCGTCAAACCGAACCGTGTTTGCCGAGAGGAATGCTCGCTCCGTCGCACATGTGCCGGCAGAATGGGAAACGGTCTTCGTTTTCTTTATACTTATAATTAACAGAAGCCACGTTCGACTCATCATCGCGTCCACTCATTCGGGGCTTCAGTGCGAAAATGTTATTTTCGTTCGAAATGACGATCTCAGAAAATAATGGAAATGTTTCATTTTGGCGACCAAGCATCAAAAGAATGCAAACAATTTCATTTCAATGCGAGCGTTTTGTTTGTTTCGTGCCAGAAATATTCGATTGTTGTTCCTTCAGAAAAAAGCATTGTTTTTCTCTTGGCTGACAGTCGTGCAACCATCAATGACGTGAAGAGGAAAACTTCTTGCAAACAATTCGACTGACAAAATACACAAACCGTTCCATTGTGGTGAAAACCTTGGCTTGTAACCGTTTGTTTATGCGATCGTGTGTCTCCGGTCGGTGCAAACGTAATCGCGAATAAATTAACAAAGTTACAAACCATGAACTTGATTTACGATTCGACTGCTAGCCGATAATTCATTCGTCCAACAGCAATTGTTGTTGTTCGGACTCGAAACGGCAAAAGTTATAAAACAAAATCGTCAAATAAATCGCCGGACCCGAAAGAGATGCAAGCGATTCGGTTGCGACCGTATTTTGCGACCAAGTCATAATTATCATTGTTCGTCATCGCCGTTTATGTACACAATTAACATGTGGCTTCGTTTCGAGCATGCCGCGCAAAGTCATCTCGCGCAGCGATCTCATGCGGCGATAACGCAAGTTCGTTCGTTTCGATCAAGAAGCAATTCTCGATTGCACATCAAAACAATCAAATCGATTCGCAACGGAATGAAATGCACAAAAATAAACAATATGATGATCACATACGCAGCTTGCAGAGCGATGAGTCATCGTTTTAACGGCATCTTCATTTTTGGACCGATTGTTGGCCCGTTTTGTGATGGATGAATCATTGAAAGGATGGATGCTGATGCAGTTGCCAAATACTCACGGCCATTCGCCGAATCGATAAAACTTCCCCTATGGCCGTTACTCGAGATTATCCTCCCCCACCTCCCGTTCGAACTGAACCGAACCACTGCTCGCACAATCGAATATCAATTTCGGGGAAATCACTTGTGTTTAAATGGGTAATGTGATGAACATTCTCATCATTATGGCGACTCCCTCGACCCCTCTATGAAGAGGGCATTCCGCGCCTCATAAAAATGATGGAAACGAATTTAATTTCCTTCAAAGCAATCAATCACAGTGGTTTTATCTGAATTCGGACCGAACTCTCGTGACGAGTTTCGGAAAGAAAAAGAAAGGAAAATTGAAAAGAAAAAAACTGTAGAATTTAATTGATTTAATGATTGTGTTCACGTTGAGAGGTCGGGTGGGCAATTGAAGCGAGCGATAGTTCTCATTTTCCCATGTTCGACTGGAATGGCACTCACGTAAGGTAGGCCTGTGTCTCGGGCAGTCCGTAATGAGCGACGACAGTAATTAAACAGCCAACAAGCCAGTCGGTGGCGGAATTCTTTCCCACTGCGGCCGATTCGACGACGCGAACCAGAGAATCCTATTTATACGTTCCAAAGAGTGAATGCGCGAGAAAGAAATTCGATATAATTGC
>JANSTV010074961.1:0-10292 GCA_027564135.1 Lestremia cinerea | reverse complement strand
GTCTTTGACATGATTGATAACTCGCAAGGCAATCAAATCACTGAATCGTCAACGGCACACGCGAAACTATTCCATTTGCTGCTGGAACGCAATCTACTTCCAAATTGATCTTCCCTCGAAAACGTTTCCATTCGCGATCAGTTGCGTCACATTACAATATGTTGGCTGTTGTTGTTGTGCTTGTTGTCGTTTCTTTTGTTTCCACGCAATTCCGAATGTATAGTTTTTCAATAGGCACTCAGTGCTGGTGCGCAAGTCGGTTCTCTTCCCAGAAGTTCGACGCTGAGTCATGATTTAACGAGATCCATTGTTTTGATTTTCAATCGATATCTCCCGCGATGAGTCAAGGAAATTTCATTGTCGATCATGGATTTCATTCGGATTGTTTGATCGATCGATTGATCGCATTGCATCTCGTATTAAAATCACTGACAAAGCAGCTGTTATTAACGAGCTGTTTCAACAAACGAACGTGCCCACCACTGTCGCCCTACACGAGTTCAAGTTTGACGTGGCTGTCGTTGATGCCAACTTCTAATTGAGATTTAATTACCAATTCGTTGGTTTTTTTTTCTCAAAGCTTCCGGATTGGCGTGCGCCAATTAGCTCCAGCGAATTATTATTACTAGAAAAATGATCCGCAGATACCGGATATTCACATCGCGAACACAACCCGAGTAATTGCGATGTCAAAATGACCGAAAACCAAATTGCGATCGTGCAAAATGTTTTGAGCAATTAAATGCGGCCAACACCATTTTTGACAGCAGCAATTTCGTCGAATGAGGTTAAATTTTTGCTGTTTACTATCGTCGTCACAATGTCACTTGGTCCGAAATCGCTAGATCGTTCGAAGACCAGAACAGCACCAATATTTGACAGAGCACATCATACGCAGTTTCTGATTGAAATTCCACAAAAATTTGATCTTCGTTAATCTCCGAGATCTTGAGATTAGCCTTGAATTGAGAAATACCTTCTTCGAAACACAAACACACTTCACACCAGAGAACTCAAACTTCAGCAACTGCTCAGAATGATCTGTACAATTTTCCCGTAGATCGTCATCGTCGAAACACTTGTCACTTGAATTTTCGGCAGAGCGCAATCATCGAATACAAACGACTTAACAAGCGGACGGCGCACAGTCGACTGTTGAAAGTGATCGAACGCAAGTCAGTTTGTGGCTTGTACGGCATTAGTTGAAAGCAAGAATGGGAGACTTCACCGTGTGATTTCATGCGGTGAATGAATTGAAAAACAATAAAAATGAAAGAAACAAAAAACAATGAATTGCGTTTACGCGTCAGTCGACCGTGAAAACGGACAGACAATTCGGGGTTCGTCGTTTGTGGCATCTTTCTGAGAACGAGGAGCGCTCGGTGTATTCCAAGAACGATGGCACATCACACTTTCGCAAAGTGAAAACTCGTGTTGCCAATTACGTAATTGTGGTTGCATTCGAATGCAAGTGTTGTGATGCGCCGCACGGCATGCCACGAAATGTCTTCCGTATGAGAAAAGCGCTTGATGGCGCGTATGAGTTATGTTGTTTGAAACGAACATGAAGGGCCCCATCTAGCAATTACCCATCAGTTCATCGAAATTAAACTCTTGCGATGGCAATTAGAAAGGAAACAGTCGGGCCTTGATCGCTCAGCGATCGTGTCGAACGAGAAAACTAATGTCCACTGGTCGAAAATGATTTCGGCGACCTTTCAAATTCGGTTTCAAATCGGTTCGCTTTGCGTACAATCTTCGCATTCCGTTTCGCAACGGTTTTCGTGTACGACGATATCTGTCATGGCATTCAACTGACATGTTACCCAAGTCGACTTTCATCAGCTACGGCAACACCCCGGGAGGTTTTTTTCTCTTTCTGGAAATCTGCTTGATTCAGTGCGAATCCGTGATGAGCCGAAAAATCTATTCGCTTCGGTTTCCCATTAAGCAGTTTCCCAGCCTTGACAGCAATCAGCTTTCAGCTCTGCGACCGACAATCAGTCAATCAAATTCGGAAAGTGATTAATTAATTAGCCAACCCAGGACCGACTCTAAATCTGTTCATGAAAAGTCCCTGGAGGTCGTAAATGCAAATACGTGTTGCCATTCGTCAACCGAATCGAAACACTTAGTCGACCCGACCGGCCTGTCAAAATGCCAAATACAATGTCAAGTTGCGTTCCAAAACCTGTTTCGGATTACGAAATTCGAACATTTCCAAAAAATTCTCGTCGTAGTTTCGACGAAACCACAACCGACGCACCTCAAAGCAGCATCCACAAATGGCATTCGAGTCGAATGAATCTTCTGAGTTTGAATAGCAACAAATCAATCGGCATTTGCATATCCGACAATGAACGAGCTCAGCGCCAAGCATGCGTGGCCAACAATGCGATTCGTTTGAGTTATGCTGGCATTTCGCTTTTTTTTTTTTTTTGTACTGTAAAAACTCGTTTTCTCTTCGTAAAACTCTCGATTACAGAATGTTAATGACCTAGCCCAAGTGCATGGTTTGTTGTTTATGGTTCGATTGGTGTATAGGTGAGCGAGCGACAACAAGAGCGTCACCTTGATATTGAAGAGATCGAAAACAAGATTTGGAATCGATTCGATGAGGAGCCACAGGTTCCACAGAGGCCAATCAGAAGACAAAGCTGCCTCCCAAGCCAGATAGAGATCGATGAAATTTCCCCAAAATCACTTTGAATGTACCGAACAGGAACTCTCTCAACTATCTAATCGGTCAGTCTCAACTCGATAAATCTCCTCGATCGATCAAAGACGGCATCTACGAATTAGCCTTGAGGCCACTTTGTGTTCGATGCTCAACGACCTAAAATCCTATCGAATCGCATCAAACAAGCCAAACCATTGTCATGGAAAATTTCCAATTGGCCGTTATGTTTGATTTTCAAACGTAATAAAATAAATCCATTTCAAAATCGTCGACCATAATTCCAATCAGATTTATATCTTGACATCCCATTGACACGCAACGAAAATCGGTGAACGATCGAATTCGCGGCTCAAAGCCAATCGACCGTGCAATTAACATGAGACAAGCCAATAAATAATAAAAATAAAATAACTTAATCCTTCCTTCCGCTTGGATTCGAATTGGTTCGATTTTTCATTGATCCGATTTCTTTCCGATCAGAAACATCGAAAATTTCAAGGATTTTGCTGTTTTGAACCGCTTCGGGAAGAATCATTTCCTGATTGAATTCAACTTTCGATCATGTTCGGTTTTCAAAGCTGCAAGTGCATCGGAAGTGTTCAACATTGTTGCCGATGACGTTGATAATAAAAGTGGTTCGGTCGGTTGCCGGTCAACGCATGTGTTGGCCACATGAAGCAACGACCTCTGAGAGGTTTTTACCGGTCCACGACGGACTGAAGGTCAGCAAAAGAAGTCGATTAAGCAGAATAAAAAATGAATTAAAGTCAATTATTCCCCATTACTCCTTTCCATTCCAATGAAATTGGCTAAATGGTAAGAGTTTTTGTTCTCGTTTTGTGATGACGCAAATGGGACGTGCAGCTTGCAAGGTGCGTTCCTGTGATGACGTCATTGGTCACCTCAGATTCGCCCAACAAATTATATACCTCTCCAGGGTGTTGCATCATCGTTATCATGCTGGATTTCACTTTCATTGAAGCTCACCTGACCGAGCTCAGTTTCACGGTAGCTCGAATAACATGAAATTCTTGAACATTCTCTGACCAGTGACGGGTGTCCACGGCGCAATTCAATCATGGCTACGGTTCTTGCGCCTGCAATCAGAACCCGTTCTAACGTTCGTCGCAGCGAATTGAATTCCGATAAAATCGCAACGAAAGGAAGTAATTGGCGAGATGACACAGCAAAATCAAAGCACGTGTATCATTTTCGAACAATGCGTCTCTTGGCGAGCAGATGAGAATACTTCACTTCCTGATTCAATTCAGCGCACATGAAAATTGAATTTTCTCGCAAAGAAACCATTTGTCTGGTGTGTGCAAGCGAGCGGAAAGCTTCAAGAGGCGTTTTTTTCCTCTGCGAACGAAGCAAAAACGCTCAACGTTTTGAGAGTAAATGCGAATAATTGATGGAGCGATCGTAGTTCTGATTGACTTTTGACGGTTTTTTCGTCGGGTGATCCAGGCATGACTCGTTGAGGTAATCGACTTCACTTGCGTCAGAGCTATTTGGATTGTTCTCGAAATCCATAAAAGATTTCAATGCTTTTCGCCTCGTAGCTATCGCACTGAACTCACAATTAATCACCATCGAGACGAGCACTCACCGTTTCACAAATCGCAAAAAACATAGTTTATCAAAATTATTTGAATAAGTTTGCTGTAAATGGTCATTTTTCCGTTTTGTCGAAAGTGAAACTGGGTGAAAAAAGTCGCAACACAAACTGCACTTTGTCGGAAAGAGAAGATTTCGATGGAATTTCGTTTAAAAATTCTTCAAACAACTGACCAGTCAGACGTCCGTAGCGTAACTGAGCGGACTGTCGAATTCAAGTCAAAATCACGCAGCAGGTTTTCGAAAACAAGAATATTTTATTCTTCACGAAATCACCGTACCACACGATGGCTGCGTGAATAGCAGACGGTGTCGACTTACGTCGAGCCGGCTGGATACGATCGCGTCTTGTGTGATTCGTCGAAGTTGTTTTTGGTCTGGCGATTCAATTAATACATAGCTTGTCTCTCCGCTCCGCGTTCAAGGTCTCGACTCGGAATGCAATTGAACTCGCGTATTTTTTCCCTTTGTCATTTTCATCTTCTCTCTCGTCTCGATCACTGATTCAGTCTTTTATTCGTCCGGTTCCACTCAGTGCTGAGCAGTCATTGATTTTTTGATTAGGAAATGCACGCGCATGATTTGCGGTATTCATTCCGGAAAGCCGAAAGTGTTTGTCTTGGTTGATATTTCTGGGTGAGTGCGTTTGAATGTTTGGCGGTTTCTTCTCGTCACTCCGCTGATATCCAAACGAGTTCCAATCAACAGCAAACGCGACAAAACCATCTATTGAATCAAGCCTGCTGTTTGGCTTGCAGTCAACTGCAAGCTGGTAATCAAACAAACGATTACCGCAACGCACAAATGAGATTCTCGTGTTATTTTGATCGGACGAATCAAAACAAGCGTCTTTGCGGTAACAACTCTGAAATTGATGGTTATGACTGACGACAAAACGTCTAAATAGCTCTCATTCACTCACAACTTCGCCATCAATCATCACTATTCAAGCAAGCTGCCTGCTCTTTGTCCAAGATCAAGGTGAGCAGCGTGCGGTTCGTCAGTCTGCGAGTGCTCTTTGGACTCGAATTAAACGCATGTGCGGCTCATTATTTGCATTCATTGTTGGCGTTTCTCAAGTGCTTATGGGATAATATCTGTTTGAGCACCTTAAATATTTGAGGAAATTGTTTTCGCTTAAATTTCAATGAGATTTAATTGTCTTGTCAAATAAATTATGAATGTTGCGGCTTTTGATGTTTGACGAGGGGTTCCTCGATGATTGATTTATGTATTCACTTGTTCTCGGGCCATGGTTCAACCGCCACCAGGTTGACATTTGATTTAGCTTCAGGAGTATCGAGAGGAGTTCACACGAGAATGTTCTCACCGAAAAGGTCTGTCGAAACACGCAATGCGAGTTCGAATAATTTATCGTCCTGTCTCGTCCGTTCAATGAAACTTCATCACTCTCCAGAGATGTCCCATCCCAGAGTCAGATGGCATGGCATTCCATCCAACAAAATAATTCCAAAAGGACATTAAATTTAACGAAAATTGTGAGAAAAAAATTGTCTCGAATCGAAGCCGGAAATTATGTAAAATCAATTGTTTTCAAAAATCCAATTATTCCGAAGAAAACCTCCCACACGAACTGGCCAACAGCGGCTGGTCTAATGGACTGAGCTCCGAACCCATCAATTAGCCAAACACTAATTCCGATCATTACCTTATTGTGTCCACAAAGCCACACCCATTGCGATGCCGGTAAATGTCATTGAATGTCGCCGACGGAATATTTATTTCATTGATTTTTCATTATTTGATTTTTCAATTGTAATTTTTCGATACTCCGTCATCGACGTCAAATATTCATTGGAATCGTTTCACCTTGCATGTCGATGATGAGTATTTTAATTGAAAATCATGCAGCATTTGAAGAGGATGGCATTCCATGAAAGTTTAATGAGAAATCCAATTAAGCTCAAAGCGACACAATGTCACCTTTAGAACCCTCAATTTTATCACATCTCGCACGACATTCCGAGCGATGCGAGGAATATAAAGCGCCCGTGAGGAAAGGATCCAGTTCATTTTCCAACGATTTCCTCCGCGTGGCCATCGAACATGATTGTTTTGAAAGAGGACCGTGCGTTGCTTCGAATTGTTGGGCTTCACTGGGTAGTGAATTCCTCGTGGTGGGTTCAGTTGTTGACGGCATTGTGGAATGTAACATTGACTGTGTGTGATTTATGGATTCTGATTCCTGGCGCGGTGTACTTCGTCACGAGATTCAAAAGTCTTCAGGAATCGTCGGATGCGCTGTGCATGACGACCTTTTTCATTATAAGCGTCGTCACCTACTGGAGTTTCCTGCTGAGAAACGTGGAACTGAAATTGGTCTTCGATAGTCTGCAGGCAATCGTCGATGAAAGTGAGTTGGAACCACTAACATTTCCGTTCCGAAGGAATCACCGGAGAAAGTTCCATCTTTCAGGGTATCATAAGCCCGCATCTCGCAACATCTACGTGGCCACTGAGTCACGAGTTGCCGCATTCGCCAAGAAATACTCATTTTTCAACTCGTATGTCATAGTTCCGGGATTTTTCATTGGCAACTTTGCAGTCAGTTTCTATTTGTATTTCTACCAAGAGGTTCCATCACAGCTGCTCCCTTTTCCTTACAAAGTTGTGTAAGTATGCTGAGTTGACCACTTCCACCCCGTCCTCTAGATTTTAGCTTCGATTCACAGAATGCCCTTCAGCTTACACACCTTCACTCGCTACTGTATCGCTTACGGGATTGAGATCGCCGGTGGAGCAACATTCTTCGCGATCTTCCGAACTGTGATGGTCGTTTTCATCGATGCCTGCCGCTACATCGAATCAAGTCTAAGCGATTTGATGAAATGCCTTGAAATCGTCAACGAAATGATCGTCATGAAAACCGTGCCGATGGCAAGTGTTGAGAAGGAATTCAAGACGATTGTCAAACTGCACACGGATATCAACGAGTAAGCGATTGAACGTGTCACGAAGCATTGCGTCTTCATCATTAAGTCGTTTTCAGGTTGATTCAAAACGTTGCCAAGGTCATGGAGAACGCCTTTGCTGTTACATTTTCCGTGGGTGGCATAACAATGGTCAATGGTTTATTTCAAATTTTAACGGTAAATTTCGTTCAAAACAAAGCTGACAGAAGCTCAACCGGAGATGAAAATCTTCCTTTTTCAGATGGCGACCGAACTGAATACGATCTTCTTCATTTACCTTGCCGCCACATCGGTGATCACCTCTTCCATACTCTTTTACTGTTATTTCGGCAACATAGTCACCGCAAAATATTCACAAGTGGCCGTCGCAGCTTACGCCTGCGATTGGTACGCGTATCCGATTCGATGTCGACTCTACATTCTCTTGATAATGGCCTATGCTCAGCGGCCGGCTGACGTGAGTGCTTACACGATTATCCGACTCAATTTGCAAACATTCTCAAAGGTAAACAAGTCACGATGGATTTCCACGAGATCATTCACTGTTAATCAGTGTAATCCATTCGATTTTGTTTGCAGTACGCAAACTCGTGCTTTTCGGCTTGTTTGTTCCTGCGGAGATTGATGCTCAAGTGAGTGCAATGTCCATCATAATTGGCTGAAGCGAAATGATTAATCCGAGACGAAAAATCAAAAATCCCAAAACAGACGTCGCACAGTCGAGATGAACATCCAAATTATCATACAATCGTTAATTTGCAGAAGTTCAATGTCACTGACCGCAATGTCATGGCACGAGCCCTGCATTCAATGCTCTAATTACAAAATAAAACTCATAAAATTCTGGTAAATTTTTAAGAAATTTTGATCTTGACCGGAAAAAGTCCCGCTTGAAAGCCCCTTCCAAATCGCTGATAAGAACTTTCTAACGAAAATGCACGTTGAAAACAATGATAAGAAGAACACAAAAAAACAATCAAATGACAACGATAAAGTCTTCGCTTGCACCGGGCGATAGCTGAACCGGAACGATAACACGATTCACGCAATCGAACGTTGTTTCTCGAATCAGATAAATCGAACGAGGGGCCTGTGTGCGTGATCCGATTGATGGTGGTGGTGGTGTCGCACTGACAGTATCGAAATAGAATTGACTTCAATGGCTGCGAGAGGGGCGATGACAAGGATGGATGTATCAACTGCGCGCGAGAGAGCTATCAACACTCGAGAATCTTGGTTTTGTTGCGGAAAAATTATAAAATTCAATTGTTTATGTTTGCCTTTTATCTCATTTTGTGTTGTACAATTTGTGTTGTGATTGATAAGGTGACTGGTGTGACGACGGTGTGAAGAAATCGCTCGTCGGAAACCAAATGCTGTGGCCCGGAATCAATTGTGTGTTTGAACGCCTGTCACGTTGTATGGTCCGCCGTTTACGCGTTTTCGCTTTCAGTTTTCGATAAATTCGATTTTTTTTTTCCTTCAAATAAAACGAGTTTTTCTTGAAGTTTTAGTGCTATCGTTTTCGAAGTTAAACCAAGAGATCGCTGAGCTGTCAAGGAAAACAGAAAAATCCAGTGACATTTGCTTTGGCAAATGGATCAGCAAGAACGTGAGTATTTCGTGGAGAATTCGAATTTCAGGATCACTCAACCGACAGTTTCCAGCAGCGGCACAGTTTGATACCAGATTCTACCTAAAATTGAGTGACTCATTTGAGTTATTTGTTGGCAGATCGAAAGGTCAATGTAATGACGTTTGTCGCTTTAAATCAAAAACAAAACGCCAATGTCGGTTTTGGTTGAGAGCCACTCGAACCACTTGTTTCAGAATGGGTTGATTATTTCGATAGCACAGCGCTTCACAAAAAAACTATTAACGAATGACTAATCCATGTGATCAATCTATGTGATGACACACAAAGCAAGAGGATCGAGCGAGAGGGAAAGAGTTCAGTCGAAACGACCGAATTGAGCTGAGCATTCGAGGCAATTAAACCATTTTGTCAAATGTGACCAATTAACATTTGAACTGAATTAATGAATCGAAATGTGGTTCATTTGAAAATGTCGACGACATCCAACTGAATCAGGGTTAGGGTCAATTCGAGTGAAGACTTTTTTTTTTGTTTCTTCGTTTCGTAGAAGTCGATCGAGTCAGAATCGGCTCACGACTCGTCCACCTCTTAGAGTTGATCGCCAGTCCGTCCCCATGACTGAATCCCGGACATCCAGAAATGTCAGACGATTATAAGTCAAACAGCTTGTTTTCAGGGAACGATACGGGCCTTCAATAATCACCGTGACGACAAATAGCGGTAATATATTCGACTAATTCAAAGCAGCGAAGCAATAAGATTAATGATTGAATTGTAAAGTCGATGATTCTTATCGAAACACGATAAAACTAACGATTTGTTTGATTATTTGTCGTCATCGTCGAGGCAACATCGAATTCTGATCGCATTTCAGTGTTTCAGTGCCGATGCCATTTTCAACTCGGCACGATGCCGTCGACGCCATGCCAGTGCATTCGATGAGAATCGTCAATGCCGATTCCGCGAAAACTGTCCACAATCGCAGAATGAATATTCACACAGCGCATCATGCAATTGCCTCGTCTGTTTGTTGTGCATTTTCAGAAACTAATCAATTCTGTGATCATCGCTGTGCATCGCTTGGATTTTTTGCGTGCTTGCGAAATGGAACGGATATTCGGCTTGTTTTGATATTCAAATTTTCTCGTTTTCGATTTCATTTCGTTTTTGTTAAACTCCTCAATGATTTGCTTGCTCGTCAAGGCTTTTAGCGGTCGTCAGATCGAAACTGCGCTGTGTATTCCCTTTTACTCCGTCCCATTCATTCCACAACTCTCAAATGACCATTGAAATTTCCAAGCAATATGCCTCGTCTGCGATGGTGACTTTGAAAAACAAACAAAGAGCCACATCCGAGAGCGATGTGTGATTCATCTTGTGTAATCCAAATGCCGAATGATATCTTGTCGCCGAATCGAGATGACTAATGGCGACCCTTTGTGTTTGTGCATTTCATCCGACCGAC
>JANSTV010074950.1:0-10292 GCA_027564135.1 Lestremia cinerea | reverse complement strand
GTGTGTGTGTGTGTGTGTGTGTGTGTGTGTGTGTGTGTGTGTGTGTGTGTGTGTGTGTGTGTGTGTGTGTGTGCGCGCGACAATGGATTAGATGGCTCCTAAGAGACCAAACACAATGTTCTGAGACGAAATTTCGTTGCTGTTATTGAGGCAGTCCATCTTATGGGATTGACATTGGCTGAAACTTGATTGTCGAAAATATCCCCAAAATCACTTCGAAATTCATCGGGTATTCAATCGAAGACCTCACGTTTTAAGTTTCTTGACTACTCAGCCAGAAGAGAATGAATGAGGATAACTTTCTTAGCCCTGAGCTGCGCTTTTTTGAGGAAAGAAATTCAAGGCAAAATCATCAATTGGAAAAAAAATCATTCAATCGACTATGATTCATGCAAATGGTGTGTCAAAATTGCAAATGCAGTGTGAATTTCGATGGAACGAATGACGTTCGTGGAGAAAAATTCACGTTTAGATGATACAATATGCATCAAGTTGTCTGGCAATGCCATTAGTAGTGCATCACCAACAGATTTTCTCATTAAAAACCCTCAAATCAAATCCGGTTTCTCTCAAATCCCATCGTCTCAATGCCATTCACTCTACATCCGAATCACAATCGCATCCCGTCACATCTTCACCACTTGATTCAATTCCGGCAGCATTTAATAAAATCCAATAACGAATTATTTAATGCTTTGTGTGTCACAATATCAAATTGTAACAAAATATAATGCCCATTGAAACCAAAAGCAGATAAAATAATACTTTATTGCGAGTGACTGTCAGACGGTTACTATTCGGTTCGGCGAATTGTTATATACCAAATGGTTAGCGTGTCTGGGTCTGCTTTTCCAGTTGTTGTGTGTGCGTATGCTACGCCGTGTATGTGAGTGAGTATGTTGTGAAATTCATTCGTTATCATTAATATCGTGGCTGGATTCCATTCATTTAGGTTTGCCGCTCGGTATTATATTAAGTCATTGCTGGCTTTCGGATAATATTTTCGTGCTTTTGTCTCCGTCATCATGTTTACGGATCTCGGGTTATTGCGGAATTTCGAGTTTTGATCAAAATGAATTTTCATATTATCTCTGAGCCTCTACCATTCACCATAATCATGCGGCCTATCGAAAGGACAGAGACGAGTATAATCATTAAAATTTCAGACAGGATTTTGACTTGTATAAAACTCCGAAGTCTGCCACATGGTTCGCTGTGAAGTTCAAAGTGTAGATTTTAGCGAGCAGAAACTCTGATTTTCGCATTGGTTGTCTTCACTTGTAGTGTATCCTAGTTGATGGGTATTTGGGTATTTTTCTTTGTTAGACACCACATACACACACACACAGACACACACACACACACACATACACACAAACACACACACACACACACACACTGAATCAGTCAGTTCCACCATCGAACAAGAACTATATTTGGTACTGGCATCGGATCGAAGCACTACCAGAAATGACAGTTTATTCAATACAAGCATGACGATGTACTTAATAATTTGCGTTTGCTTTTATCTTTGTTGAACATTAATGAAAATATAAATGAAAATGATGTGCTCTTTTGGTAAAATATTAGTAATTGGATCAAAACGAAACCATATCAACGCAGACGTATTCATCGTACTAACACATTTTCCGATGGCAGGCAGAAAATAACAAAATAGAATGGATGCCATGCCATGTGCCATAAGATGCAACACCATGTCAGCAAACGATGAAGAGATTGCAATGGCATCATGAAATGATATTTCTCATACTCCATTCACTATAGCACACACACATCGTCATCCAACCTCTTCCAATCCCAGTCTTTGTCTCGCACAAAAGCATTAAAGCACAAGTTAAATTCCATGCAAAATGCTTAAGAGTGATTTATTCTGATGATCATCACGCTGATTGTGATGATGATGATGATGATGATGACACCGAGTGTGTTTGTATGTGAGAGTGTGTTCGGCAGTGTGTGTATGTGTGTATGCATCATGATTTGCATCCTCATGTCAACTGAAACAGAAACTTACAAAAATATAATTTTCCTTCACATTTTACAGCAAATGAGAAATTTGCCAACTTTTCAAATTAATCTTTTGTTAAGAGTTAAGCACATATGCTTTCCAGTCGATTTCTATAAAACGGAGTTCGTGGCATTATTCTTCTTGTTGTAAATGTGTTAAGCAACACTGAATATGATTTTGATGGCAATCTTAAAACGATTCAAGTGTTTGACATTTAATGACACAGAGACGCCTCTTGAGCATGTTGCGTATCGCAGAAATTCAATTTTATTCGTTTCAAGCCCTTGAAATAATCAGACAACATCTCATTCGGTTGCAATTAATAAACAAATTGAATTACCCAAAAGCATTTTCAATTCTTTTTCTGTTTTGGGAAATATGCTGAGCCCCGTGCACTTTGTGCGAACGTGAAACTCGACAAAGGAAAAAGCAAAACAGCAAAAAAGAATTGTGAATTTCGTTTTATTTTGCTTTTTATGACTTCTCATTGTCGTTCATTTAAAATGTGTAACAATTAAGTGAAACCCATTGGTGAGTTGGGCCATAGCCTAACAGCGAACCCGAACCGATGCTTCCCATTGATGAGGTGACTTGACCTTTCTGGATCACCAGCCGTGCCACTTAACGCTACGAAATGTATTCATGAGAAAGGCAAGTGGGCATCACCGAAGCCGAAGCCGGAGCTGAATGCTAAGGAAAAAAACACTTCTGTTTGATGTAATCATTCAGCGGCATTTCATTTGAATCGACCAAGCCGGCATATGTCTAGTCTGTTGAATTGGGCCTAGTCAATTCTTGCTTCTTCTCTTTTCATTTTTTTTTATTTTTTATTTCAAAGGGTAAAAATCTATGAAAGCAGGCCGAAGAAAGAAGAATGGATGAAGAAAAAACCCGTCAGAAAATGTGAGGGGAAAAAATGAAAAGGTCGAATTGTGCTCTTATTTGGAACGTATTTTGTGTGTGCTGGATCGTCGATTTGGCTTTCATTCGTTCATTCAATCATACGAAATGTCAAATTAGCCATCAAACGAAAAATCATATCTCTCCGTTTTTTCCCTATTTGTGCCATTCACTAGTGGCAATGGTTAGCCGAAGATTTGAATCAATGCCGTTTTCTGTGCTGAAATCATTATTGGATTCGAGTGGCCAGGGCCATAGAAGGGTCAAATAGATGGACTGGTGCGTGAATGGGGCAAAATATATATTTTTTTTCCCTTTTGTGGGGGGCGCACAATATTCGTTAATATTTGAATGGATTGGGATTGCCATGTGCGAACATGTGATGCTTGCCCATAGGATTTGCGTCTGTTGAATATTTGAAAAGTTGAGGCATTTATTCGAAATAATAATCATAATGGGCAATAATCCATTGGCTTTTGGCTAGACAGTTTAATCCATTCAATGACTGTCATCAGTTTGGAGAATGTAACGTCCGTTGAATTTCTCTTTCGCTACCATCGCTGCTCAGCTGCTCACCCCTTTTTTTAAGTTTTTTGTTTTGTTTTTACCGCAATTTTTTTTTCTTCTCTTGCTTGGCCAAAAAATTACTCATTAAAAATTCATGACTTTTCATTCTCGTACATTTGGTTTTTTTCCTCTTTTTACTCTGCTGTTACCTGTCGAGCTGAAAATCGATTTTCGATTCGCTTATTTGTTCCTGCAACAAAGCCCACATTGAATTTAAAAAAAAAAACTCTTTGGCTCAAATAACAATTTTGAGGGCTGTACAAATTTGGGAAACCTTTGGGAAGCAAAAACCTACAGGAAAAATAAAATCGCGCGAGGAAAAAAGCATCACGATAAATTCCAAGCACAAGCCCAATGGAAAATTATTTTAAAATTACTAGTTGAAAATGTTTGAATGTCACGACAAAAACAGCACAATGCATCAGCGCACTGGATGCTGCAAATGAGATACACACTACGGACAGCAACAACAACAACGCGCAGGCGGTGGTATCGGCTGCTGAAGCAGAAATATATTTTTTTGTCATTTTGTGTTGTTCATTTATTTGGAAGCTCATCATCATTGTACACGAACATTTATTTAATCCTTCCTGATGATTGTTGATTTGTTCATTAAATGTAAATATTATTCCATAAATGCCATAAATATGCGACGCACAATTCCATGCGGATTCGGTGAATTTTAGAACCAGCGTCTCTACTCCGTCCGCTCGTCCTAAAATTCACCGTTGAGACGCTAGAAATGAATCAAATAATGAAATGAAATGGATGAGCAAAAGTAGAAGGAAACGATGCGCAACCGGCAGCCAAGTAGCGTTGCGATGCGATGTGCAGTGTGCGATGAAGGAAAAATCAAGATATTTTATTATGCAAAATGTACCGAATAAATTCTCGACAGTAATATTTTTAACAATAGAAATGAAAATAATAATATTCTTCAGCGGAGAAATTCTTTTTTATTATTATTATTGTGATTTCCATCGGGCTTCTAGCCAACCGACGTCGGAGACGACGACCACGATGATGATGACGACGACGACGACGACGACGACGACGACGACGACGACGACGACGACGATGGCGACAACGATGTCGACGTCGAGGAGTACAAATGCTTCAACCAAGATGAACGATAATCAAGCAAAACGACAGAGTCGAACGTAGCGCCAACGAACACGAACGACCAAATTCAACGATGGCTTTTTCAACGAAAACTTTTTCTATTTTTTCTTATTTAGTTAGCTATGTATAATAATTTTGCATGTGTTTTGTTTTCGGGTTTGTTTTGTCTTCTTTCATCATCATTTTTTCATTCTATCTCTCGCATATCGAGAATTTATGCATATCCGCGGTATTCACGCGCGTTTGCCAAGTATAAATGATATTGTTAGATGCTGAAGCACCCAGACGACGAAACAAGACGTAACGAGCAAACGACCAGAAAAGAAAGTGCAGGATCTCTCAAGAACGACATAACTGAAGTACCAACAAAAATAAATGATGAAAATAAGAAAAACGAGTAGCAAAAACGAAAGAAAAAAAATCCAAAGAGAATGGAGAAGAAAAGAAAGTCAAGCCGAAGAATGAAAAATAAAACGAAAATATTTTTACAACATTAACATAATTTCACTATTCGCATTGTGAATGAACAAGGACGTTTGGTGTGCTTGTGACGGCGTGGTACAGTACAGTGTTCGCGCGTACGACAATTCCAACACGAGAATCTCTTTGACGGGTTCCAGGTATCCTATTTAAAGTACACCACAAAAATACTCTTTGACTTTTCCTTTCTCTGCCGCCGCTTCGAAACTCGAAAGCACATCACCATTGCGTTCCCGCAAAAGCTTTTTCCATTTTCCACGTTCGCCTTTTTCCTGCAAAATATTTGCATAACTTGCATTATTTGCGTTCACTCAGTTGGTCCGAGATTCTCTTCTTGGAAAATTCTACGTGGAGCTGTGCTGGTTGCTGCACCAGTAACAATTCTCGGAAGTGGAGCATTGTCGAAAAAATCGCCTTTTGAATTGCTTTGTTGAAGAATTTTCACTCTGCGTTGATTGGCGGTAGCAGGTTACCTGTCACTTGACTGGCCGTTGACGGGCATGTCTCATTTTGTGGTCTAGATTCGGTTTCGAAGTCACGACACAGCAATTACTATCGAGTTTTCTTATGCAAATGAGCTTTCAGACGTGTTCTTGATGTCAAAGGATATGACTGTTAATCGAAATTGTAGTTGAAACATTGATGACAGCATAGGCTTTGCCCTACCACCCAACAGAACAATTGCAACAGTTCCGCTCATTTGTGGCTATCAGGTGTCCGCTTCCCATTAGGTGATAAATGAGAACTTTTAGATAGACGCATATCTGCTGATTGCTGATATTTCCATTAGTTATATCTAGCTCTTGAGAGATCACAGCCGAGATGGTTGCCTACTTGTTGGATATTACACGGCTCAATGTAATTTGTCAACGTTTATAAAGTGAAACTAATTACAGCTGAAATTCCGTTTTATTTTACAAAAGGGACCAAGCACCTAATTAGCTTTGAAATTATGGATTTATGTCGGTGGTATTGTTTTACCACTGACGATCGATATTCCTCCACAATAAAGGCACGTTTGTTCAACAGGCATTGATTCAGGAATTCAGCCTCAAATAGGAAGCTTATTTTCAGTTTGTGAAAACTTGCGTGTACGCTTTGATTAGTATTTTCAATGGCCATTAAGTGGGCTAACATTCTCAATAGTCGTTATTTTTATGACCAATCGCTCGTAAATAGGCTTTTTTTTAAATCTTAAAACCAACATAAATATTTCAGTCAAAAAGTCGACGACGAACACAAAGATACCCGAGCACACATCGAAATTCATGGCCAAAACGCAAGAAGAGGAAGAAAAAGAAGAACAAAAACAATTACAAACACAACAAAGATGGAAAAAGGCAACAAAAATTATTAGACAAACTTTCCAGACATTCAGCATTTAGCAATTTTAATTACTTTCCTTTGACTTACCTGCCAACGATGCAGATTTGTCGAATATTCACAATACTCAATAAGCGATTTTTGATGATGAATTTATGAAACGAACAGAAAATATGTTTTTGGGCCGTTGAATTTTTGATGATGACTTCTCTGCGAACGGTAAGGCCAGACTCGGCTCAGTTCAGTTCAACTCAGCTGGGAAAATTATGGCAAATGTGGAAAAATCAATATGGGTGTGGGGTGGGACGCAGGTGGAGGGGTTGGTCCTGATTTTGATGTCTATGTCTTTTCCGACCATGAGGAATACCACAAATTTTGTTGTTTGGCTTTCCGTTCTCATCGTCGGCAACAAAGGCGAGTGCGAAGGAAAAAATCTATCGTTCATTAAATATGTATTCGCTTCTGCAGAATACTTTACTTGAAAGTAATTACTTCAAGTTGGTTTTCCATTACCCAACGTCATTGTTTGTTCATCGATAGTTTGTAAATAGACTTAGCAATGAACCGTTTCGTAAATCGCACGAAAATCATTCTTCAAACTACATTTTCCATCATCCAATTTATCCATTCATTTACTTTCTTATTGGTTTGGCAAACGTTGATATTCTTAATTGATTGCTTTAAAATAATGATAAGATATGGCGTCAGTGTTGCGTTTCCGACTAAAGGGTCGAAGCAAAGATCTCGCAGAATCCTTGAATGAAGGCCTCGTTAAATAGATGCGAATAAGAAGTAGCATATCCCATTCAGTCTCATCATCACCGCCCAAAATGATTACTATTATTTCAATATTTCTCTCGCGTTAGCCAAACTTAAGTTTTTTGTTATTTTAATTCAATATTAATTACGTATAATTATTTTAACAAGTAAAAACTATCAAAAGAGATGAAATTAATATCATCCAAGATTATGAAAAGAATTGAACGAAAATTCGCTTACAAAAGCGCATTATATGTCAAAGCTGTACGCCGTCGCTTTCAATGTTCATCATTTTCATTCTTTGGTTTTTCGTACGAAATTTTTCGATTTTTCTCATCAAAAAGGGCCCGCATCGCTTTCGTCTCGATTCGCGTTGCCATCGTCTGTGTCGGATAGGGTTGTGGCATTTAAAGTTTGCGGCTGCAAAGTTTTTCGGTGACTAAAATATTATAATATTCATCAATCCCTCGCCCATCCCGCGCGCGCCTTTTCGCTTTGTCGGGCTTTTGAGCAAGCCCAACACCACCTTGGTAGACTCCTTCCACCGCAAATGCAGTGTAAACGGTGACCAAAGCCAGTTATGTCGATGGAGTCGCACAAAGCGATAGTGTTTAACCACCCTCTGTATTCGCGAGAGAAAATTTCGGGAAAATGGAAAAAGAAAATCAAACGTTTTAATGAGTTGTGTGGCAGCAGTGCTTGTCGGCCTGGCGACTCGCCGCCTGGTCAGGGTATCATTTCGCATATTTTTTATAAACTCATTTAATGGTAATATCAGTTTCAGTGGGCAACTGAATGTGCATTATTTTCACTTCCGAAGTCGTAATAGTTTTATGGGGAAACATCATTTTGCCATTGCCTTATGCAATAGAGTTGTGTCACAGCGAATCATATTCCATCGAGCTCGAAAAACTTTTTAAAGCGCGCTGGCAAGCGAGCAACTATCTTTAATCCAAACTGATGTTTTATCTCAAATAATTTCAAAAATTTCAATTTGATTCCGTCTTGTTCATTTCAGTGCCACCACATCAAATTCTGGTCTACGATGCATCTGGTCGAGATGTGTCCGGCGCAGTGGGACCATTGCTGGAAGGGGACAGTCTCATTTTGACTTGCGAAGTTCGTGGAGGTAAGTACCGGTCGATACAAGATGAACTAAACCTTTCACCAATTACGATACTCACCGACCCGTTCACGACCTCGTGAACGGGTCTCAAGTCTTGAAAATTTCGGAGGTCAATCAGAAAATTGAAATGAGAAAAATTTACGGTTATTTAAGCAAGTTATTCTCCTCCAGTTTTAGTCGTCTTTTCATCGTTGAGTTGTTTGTCCTCAGTGTCGTTTCATTTCGTTATCGACAACCGAAACACAGGAATCAATTGCAATTTCATCGGAAAACTTCCAATCAACTTTTTTCCTTCCCCGAAAAGCTGCTTATGTTTTGTCGTCTCGATTATAAATCGTCTAAGATGATCGAACCATAGTGCAATATCGCTGGGATGGAGTGAAGTGCAATTGAATTCAAAGTCTAATGGAATGTTGAATTGAGAACGTTTTCGCATTTTTAGAAAATAGAAAATGCCATTCCAATAGACTGTTGTTTGTTTGATGATTCGATGTTTGCAGAAATGCAAAGATATTTCTCGATTGATTTCTCAAAATTATTGAATGATTTCCGTTTTATCTTTCGAAATGAGTGATTTGATTTGCAATCAACTGTGAATAAGCTGATTGCTTGCAAACGATGATAAATCGTATCGCAAGCAACGGACAATTTTGTAATCCCATACGAACCATTTCACCCATTTCAGGTTGGTCACTGGCGCAAATAATCACTTCATTTCAGAACGAATGATTTCAATCCAAGTCCAAATGAGCCGAACACAAGAGCCTCAAATGATAGCACCAATTTAACATTCAAAAACCATTTTCTAATTACACACCAACCTACACAAAAATACACACACAGAGAAAGATTGAGAGTGAGAGAATGAGAGGATGGGGAAAAAGAGATAGTGAAATTCAAAAAATTAATTTCACCGAACAAATGAACGAACGACAGACAACCTATAATTTATTATTACATACATTAATCGCAAAACTTTGCGTATGTTTCCATCTTAATAGTTTTTGCTGAAAATTTCTTAATCATCATTCAGCATCGTTGGATTATTCCTATTCGTACAGTAAAGAGATTGGCATAACTGAATGAAAGAGCAAATGATGCTGATGGTGATGCATGGCAGACGGTGTGGTGTGGTGCCATTGGTGTTATGTATACCAATGTTCTTCGATCCACTAGCAAAGTTTCCGTCATAAATTAAGCACAGCACTAAAAAAAAATATGACCCACCTTTGAAACACTTAACTGCCAGCCATCCAACCACCACCCGACCGACGAGCCATCGCCGTGTATTGAAACAATATTTAATATGCACACATGATAATTTACGGCCGATAGTAATCGTATTCATGGCACCTCCAACATGAGACCATTATTTTTCCATAATATTATGGATGCATACCTCGCATATTCACAGTTAGATGGTGCGCTACGGTCGACATATACAGCATACCATCTCCATTTCAATGCAATATAATAATATCCGATTAAATTAATTTTGCAGCATAATTAATTGAATTCATTTTGATTATTTCGTTTTCGGTTGGTCATTGGATTTTCGGGGGAAGGGAGGGGTGGCGACGGTTTGGAGGGCAAAAAGATGTGGAAGGGATGTTTAGTATTTTTTTAAAAAAACCGCTTCAGAATACAAAGTAAATACAAGCACGTTTCGTCGCCGATTATGTCAGGAGTTGAATCGCGAAAATGGGAAAAATTTAATGGCAGAGAAAACATAAAATGCCAATTAGATTATTTAGTGTGTCGGGTGTTTCAAGTGAACACTATGGTGGACGGCTGTAATGACGGAATGAACGTCGGCAACGTTTGTATCGTTTGCCGACCGAACCGCTCAAATGAGAAATGCTTTTGGTGAACGAAAAATGACGACTGTTCGAACCGACAGATATTCATGCCATTGGCTTGGCACCACAACGTAACAGCCAACATTATGACCAAATCGTGTTTTATTAGAAATAATTTTTATGAGCT
>JANSTV010074939.1:0-10293 GCA_027564135.1 Lestremia cinerea | reverse complement strand
CGATCTAATCCAACATATTATCGATCATTGGTCCGGCCACCATTCGCATCGGAGCAGACATCTTGCTCAGTATTCCCTTGTCGATTTCCTCCTTCAAGCTGCACAACAAAGCATTCATTTGGAGACCCATCATCGAACCTCGAGATTACTTACATTTCTTTTGCTGCCACGAGTGTCCTGCGCTTAACCTCTTTCCGCCCTTTCTTTGCTCCTGGGGCGGCCTTCTGGAGTCTGAAAAGGGCCACGGTCGTGGAACTCTTGTACCAAATGCAAGCCTCCTTTACTCACATTCGGCTCAAGGCAATGGCCATTGGAGTCTTCGGGATGCCATTTTTACCGAGCGAGACATTCGTGTGGTCGCCGGTGAGCTTCCCAATAACTTGCATCACAGCCGGTTTCACATAGCGCCGGGTGGTCGGCGAGAGATTGCTAAGATGACTGTTGGCCACTTTCGCAATGCTGGAAGAACCCACACCGTTAGCTTAAAGCGGTGCGCGTTGCTCGAGGAGCTTACATTTCGTCAGACATGCTCAGTGCATCTTTGCAAGCTTGCTCCATGTCGTTTTTCTCCAACGAGCCCTGCGCAGCCTCCACCCTGAAAGTCAACGTGCCGTTTCAGTGCAAACCCAATGCCGCAGAGATCGACTCGCACTCACATCTCCACAATTCCATCGGCCAAAGAGAACGGCTCGACTGTCCCCTCGTTCACTTCAACGGCATCTAGCTCGGAGAGAATTTGATCAATTAGCGGCTCGGCTACGAATTGCACCGATGTGGGCAACTTCTTCAGAACGGTGTCGTTGATCGTGTCCTTGAAACTGCAATGGAAAAACGTGATCATTGCTTGCTTGGGCAAATCGATAAACGTTCGTACACCGATTTCGCGCAGCCCATCACTTCCTCGATCGCCTTATCCTTTCCGCCTTTTTTCATTCCCTTGGAGGCTGCGATCGCTCTGCAAATAATGAACAAAGTCAAATCATGAGATCTCGAACATCGTCGAAAACCCACAGTTTGTGCACGATCTTGGCCATCGGTGTATTATTTTCGTCATCGACCAGTTTAACGTTGTCCGCGCGAGCACCAAACTCTTGCAGAAATTTTTTAATCGCCGGTTTTGCCATCTTTTGACTGATCAAGGGCATCGTTTGCATCTGCACGTTGATCACCTTCTCAACGCTGAGGCGATCGTAAAGTGGTGATCATTAGGCGCCCATTCTTGGAACGTCTTCAAATGTTTAGGCAAAGCAACTCACACTCCTCCAATGCTCTTGAGACCATCCCGTTCGGCTTGTTTGATGTCGTTTTTCATAAGTGAATTTTCCATGGACGAGAAGCTGAGAGAGAAAGAGATAGAGAGAGAGAGAGAGAGAGAGAAAGGTAACAAATATAGAAAGATAAACTGTGACGTTACGGCTTCCTTTGGCTAAGTCGCCACTCACATTTCGGTAACCGCATCATTCATACAGTAATGATCGCCTGGCTGTCCTTCTCCCTCTGGCGAAGGAATGCCCGTCAGCGACGACAGAATATGATCAATGACTGGCTCAACGATCGGTTGCATCCAGGATGGCATGACCGCGAGCGCATTATCTCGAATCGTCTCCTCCAAGCTGCGGGAGCAAATCAACTTTGGCTGTGACCTTACGTTTACATTCTGCGAGTCAGATGCCACTCACATTTCCCTTGCACCTCCAACAACACTCTTTTTGGCCTCCTCAATACCACCCTTTGCCATGCCTTCCTTCATCTTGTCAACTCTGAAAGGGGAAAATGTAATACAGCTGTGCTTCTGAGGTCCCTCAATTCGCTCACAATTTGTCCATCATCAAATTGAGGGGAGTCTCTTCATTTGCTCTGTTCTCGCTCTCTGCCTCCGGTTCCTCCTCCCCATCAGCCTCTTCCGCGGCCAGGTCATCACCGTTCTTATTTTTGGGCAAGACGCCATCCAATCTGCTCATGAATTCAGTTACAACCGGACCCGCCGTCAATCGGAGGGGCATCGACAATTTATCGACTTGTTGATCAACCAGCCTCTGAATTCTGAAAGTCATACTGTAAGAACGCGGACACCGATGTCGATGATGTCGTCACTTACGCTTTCCTTCCCTCCGTCAAGGCAACCTCTTTTATTTTCGCATCGTCATCTTCTTCAAGCGGCACTTTCAATGCATTAACTCTGTTTTGGGTGGGAACGAACACGCCTCGCTCAATTGGATATTGCCGCAATTCGTGTGAGATTTCACTCACATTTCCTCGAGCGCTTCATTTATTGTGATTTCCGCCAGCGGTTCCCCGCTCAGCATGCTCTTCTTGATCTGTTTCACGATTGGCTGAACGGCAGTCTTAGCCAGACTTGGTAGCTTGTCAACCTGTTCGTCGATCAATTCCAAGAAGCTGTTGACGTATTTCGGATTGAGGAAATAATCGAAACTTTTCGTCGTGATGAGTTGCATACATGTTTGAAGCCTCTTGTAATGCAAGCTGCTTTGCCCCTTCGATGTCCTTCTCCTTCAACTTTGGCTCGGCTATTTTGAGCCTGAAAAATCAATGGAACTTTGTCAATCGAACGGAACGATAGGACCGAACTAACATGCGATGCAAGCCATTCATCAGCTTTGATTCTCCACCTCCTTCCAGATCCCCCTCGATGGCACTTATGAAACCGTTCATTGCCATTTCAGCGGCTTTTCGCTGAGGCATCTTCATCTTCTTGATCTCCTTTCGAACCATGTGCTCCATCCTTGCAGGAAAGAGAGGGCAACATCGCTCGGTTAACACAAATCCACTTCTCTTATTCTCATCCAGCCACTTACCACTTCCTCGCCGCTCCCAAGGATTCCTTTTTCGCCGTTTCGATGTCCCCCGCCTCCATTGCGGGCTGAGCTGCCATCATTCTGCGAAACGAGGTGAAAAACGAAAAGTTGAAATAAGTTGCTGGAGGCTTCATCACGGCTGACAAACAAATTATGCATTCCCTCATCGGCGTGAGTCTCATCATCCTGCGCAATCTCAGCGGCAATATGCTCCGTGGCCGAATGGAATATTCCGCGAACAAACGACGGCATTCGAGAGACCTGGTTGTCCATCATCTTCATGAATCTGCTCGGGGAAGATTGTAATAGAATCGAGGGTGGCGCGAAGGGGGAACGACTCACTCTTTTTTGGCAACTTCCTCTGCCTGCTGTTGAGCCAACTCAACATTACCCTCTTTGTATGCCTTTTGCGATGCCTTCAGACTGAAACGGGAGCGATTATTAGCCTCGAGAAATTGCTCGTGACGTCCCCCTCACACACATGTTGGAGATGCCTTCCGTCAGCGGACACTTTTTCGGCTTCTCAACGGGATTCCCATCTTCATCCATGACAACCTCTGGCTTCTTATGTTCAGCCTTCATTTTTGCCATGACCGCATCCACGGCCTTTTCAGCCGCATGATTCATTGGGAATGGTAAATCTTCGATATGCGCCTTCAGCATATCCCGGCCACTATTGAGGGAAAACACACAAATCGATTGATTTTTCGCCCGATTGATCGCGCAGAAGTTGGACGCTCACATTTCTATTGCTTCCGTTTTGGCGGCTTCGATGGCCTCGTCTATGTCCCCTGACATTAAATGTTCGCTGCAGGCGGCTAACCTGAACGAAAGCAAAATATCGGAGCTTTTCATTAGGTTCCACCGCTCCGTATGGGATGAGTCCCGTTTTTTTTTTTTTAAATCTGAGAGATTCATCACGGGTTCGCTTTCCATTCGTCGGTCAGTTAGGCTCTCGTTGGGACAGATGGACTTCATGTGTTCCAAACCACATGAGGGACTTCATAGGCCCGTCCGCTACTAATCAGTTCCCCCTCCCGAAATGCCATCGAAGACGATCGGCAACATTTTTTCAATGAACGATTCAATTTGTTTTCGAGCGACACCCAAAGAATGTCGTCGAAGACACTCAATTTAATTGAATTGTCGCACAAGTGTTTTGCATTTTTTTTCTGCCGAACGATCATTTCGCAGAAAGTTCATTCGAATCGAACAGTTGCGATCGTGTTTCGCATTGAACTATCATTTTTTCAAAAGCACCGAACCAACGAACAATTGAATGGACTGGTCAATGGAAGATGAGCGGGGGCAGACAGGACGAATCGCGCGGTCCCCACCGTTTAACGAGCGCCTCCCTCCGTTAAATGTCATTACATTTCGACATCAAAACGAATTCAAGGAAACTCACAGCCGAGAAACAGCTTTCGAAATGGTGATTTTCTTGGCAGCCTTTTCGGGGTCTTCCACTAGCAATCCAGCCTGACCGGCAATGAACGTACCAACGATTCCAATTGGGCTCCCCTTTACCATATTCCCGACTCTGAAAATTGTCGGCTGATTATGAATCACAGCCTAGAGATCTTGAGGCATCCGCCACTTTCGAATGAACCCACCCTTGCATCGCTTCCTTCTTGACAGCATTGGTCACACTCTCACCATTTTGATATGCTTCTGCCGCTGCGCCAACTCTGTGGAATCATTTCGATTTGCAATTCGCCTCGTTCCTCAATCACTGCATATCACTCACGTTGCCAATGCAGCGCATGCCCCTTGACCTAATGGCCCCAAGCATCCAATCTTGCTCCCCGATCGGGCGACTTTTGTCAAGTCGCCCACTGATGGTGTCCATACTGCCACGTGGACCGGTGTCCATATCGCCTGTTCAATGCCGAATAGAGCAATGGAAACGCAGAAAATTAATTGAATTTAGTGATGAAGACGACGACAAAAATTACTTGAATAAGAAAAATGGTAAGAAAACCGAAATTCAACTGACAAACACGCATGTTGAAACAGTTGTGCGAAAGTCTCACGCTTGTCATTGCGAATTATATTGGGGCTGCCGAGCGAAGCGATTGCACATGTATTGATCGGTTTATCGACTGTTTGTCAACGATTGTCCCAAACAATTATTTTACGAGGAAAGTCAACAACAAATATTGGCATTTGGCTCAGCGAGCGCTAATGAATTTTTGTGGTGATAAACATTGCGGAGAATTGGCGATGACGATGACTTGACTATTTTTTTTTTTTTTGTGGAAAATGCGGAACTGGGGCTCTTCGACTCTGTCTCCCACCTCCGGGTTTAGTTCCCAGGCTATCGATTTCAAAATGCATAGTGATTCGTCATTTGGCTTTGAAAAGCAAGCATTTGAGCGGAGTTGTTGTTGGAATGATGATTGCCGATTTGCGATTCTTGAACAGGAGCTCAAGCAAACAGCGAGGAATGTCGAGAAGACTCGGAATTCGCATGAAAGTTCCATTCCAATCCGCAGCAGCCAGACGTTGGGTGGAATGTGGATGGAATGGGGACGGAGCGAGGAGGTTTAGATGAGTAGCTCGATGATCGGAGCTGGCCGGCATTCGGATGGCGTGAAGCATATCTCGGATTGCATAACTTTCGGGAGCTTTGGAATTCGACATGGGTACATTCACAATGGCGCTTCACATGAAAACTCAAACCGAAGCAATGTCGAGTTTGTCCAGTCCATCGCATCCGAACTATACACGGAAGGTGACAGGTGAAGCATTTAGTTGACTTAGTTCCACGAGTCATTTCATTAATCGCAAGCGAGTCAGAGCACCAGTCCGTCTTCGGTCGAAAGTGAGCCCACTGCCGGCATTAATATTGTTTTGTTTTTAAATTTTGTTCTTTTTTCATTCCAAAAAAGTTTCGATCAATCGAATTTTTTGTCAACATTTTTCGTTTGAATTTCTCCATATTTCTCCGGCTGTTTCCCTCGAATTCCGGGTTGCTGCATCGAAGAGAATTGTGAGAAGCATTCTTCTTCGGATTGATTTCTTGCCGAGCTCGAGTGTGGAAGCTGATTGGGAATTATTTTCGAACAAATTCTCCACCAAGCCGACACCGCACGGGTTTCGAGATGCCAGCGGAGCCCTAAAAGAGATGATGAATCGTGAAGTCAGAACAGATCGAGGGAAAACAGTTTTATCACACTTTTTTGGGCAAATCGACAGGCAATTGAAAAGCCCCCACTGGCGATTTTGAAATTTGAAGTAGATCATGTCAAGCAGATGAATCGTGAGAGTCAAATCAGCCGAAAGGCTGGAAAGGCGAAAACCAGTTATATGGAACTTCAAGCCTAGTCAGCAATAGCCCATGAAGTTAGTTAGAATCTCACCATAATCACAAAAGACAGGCAAATCACTCACAACAATACCAATAATTCTTCAATCTACTTGACCGTCCATCCTGTCGCAACTCGAATCAAACCTCGCGGTGAATTGAATCTAATCTCTACATGCCGAAAGAACGTATTTCACATCGACTCGAATGAAATTTGCCGAACGTCACAATGGATTACCCTGCCACTTCTCCATTTCATGAATGGGCTGGGAAAATCTTTGATTTGAATAAATTTTTCTTTAAAAATTCATAGAAAATTTGCACAGAAGGACCAAATCGCATTGACTCTCGATATTGGCGATAATCTGATTTGTGAGCAGAACTTCGCCGGATCTTGACGGACGGCAGATGCAGATTATCCAAAATCTGCATGCCAGATGGATCTGGCCAATCGGGAGTTCTAGGGGTTAAGGGGGGGATTTTAGACATTTTGACGGGACATTACTGAAAATCCCAGGCAACCAACCCCCCACCAAACTGCGGACAGAGAACGAACACTGAAAATGTGATTGCCTAAAATTTCCAGTGAAGTCATTTGGACAACTAGCGACGCGTTCATCGATCAGAGAACTTTCTACCTTGCTTCGACCCAGATGCCCTCGCAACAATTGAGATGGAGAAATTTGTCATTTTGCGATGAATTCCAATTGGAATAATACAGAGCGGATGTAAAGTAGTTTTACTGATGAACATTATGGACATTGCGCGTTCTCAGTTGACGAATGGAATGTTTCACCCTTCCGCAGACCTAATAAGCAATAATAAGGCAACAAAAGAATTTCAATTCGTCTTTCTTTATTGGCAACTCTAAGCGTTTTACTCAAATCGACAAGTCAGTCTCGCACTCATGATTTTCTTCTTTGTTTTTTCTTGTTGCTCGCCGCGGCGCCTTGACTTCGCTCGACTCGCTCTGGCTACTTCCTTCACTTTTCCTCTTCCTGCATTTTGTGTTGAGCTTTTATTCGACGCTTTGGCCGCGCTCTTGTCTCTTGTCTTGGGAGCGACTGCGACCTTTTTAGCAGATTTTTGGACCTTCGTGGTTGTCGTCGTCTTGATTCGCTTTCTATTAGCCACCGCAATATTCCTTGCGACCCCTGACTTGCGCTTTTTCTTTGAAGCGACGGGAGTTGGAATATTCTCCTCGCCATCATTCTCGTCCTCGTCTTCGTCGACTTTCGAGAAGTTCCTTGAAATGGAAATGGACAAATTTAAAGTGATGCTGAATTGCCAATACGAGAATGAGGGCTTACTTCAGCGATTGTCTCTTTGGCTCATCATCGTCTTCAGCATCGAGTTCCACAGACTCCTCCAATCGATCTCCATCTTCTTCATCACTCTCGTCCTTTTCACCTTCTTCGTCTTCCTGCTTTTCTTCCGTGTCGTCGACCGAAGGCAAATCATCCAAAATCATGGTCACGACCGGCCGTATGAGCGACTTGTGTGGCGACTTCATCCCCTCGATCCTTCGAAAGCATCTCGCCGAATCTGTCGATCAGAAAAATTAGCATTAGAGCGTTTGAGACCGGTCACCCTCCATCAGCACGCACATCTCCTCTGTATTGGCTAAAGCGATCCTCTGAGCCCCTGCAAGGTCACTTGCTTCTAGTTGTTGCTTACACGTGGCGAGCCTGCAGGGATCAATCGCTCACTCACTCACAGTTTGCCAACGGCGACGCTCAACAAGCTCCGATCTTTATGCAGTTCCAGATGCTTGATCAACGCATTTGCTGAGACTTTGGCTTTGCGTTGGGCATTCGTCGACAGTTGGCCAACCTTCTGGCGGATCAGCTCGGGCCATCTGAAAATCCGACAACGGATGTCAATCGGTGACGTAGTGGCCCACTACTTCTAGTGGGTTGATTGATCAACTTTACATTTCTTTCGCCTTTTTCGATGCATCCCTTTGTGCTTTCTTCGCTTTTCTCCGCTTCATGCCGTTCTGCGCGGCAGCAACCCTTTGAGAGAGATTTTTGAGTTTCGGAAGAATGTCGGGCGACAACAAAAGCCACTCACACTTTTTGAACCAATTGCACCGTGTGGTGTCGTTGCTCCCTGACGGAGTTCTTTCCGAAGTCAAGTCAACGATTGCCGAGCCTAATGCGGAGTCACCGTCAATCCCAAGCATTGCCAGAAAGTGCTGCACAAACGGCGCAAACAGCAACCGAACTGGTTCGGCCAAACGGCGCAGAACGCGATTGTTGATGATGTCTTTGAATCTGCAAGACGCATGCGTCGATGACACACAGACAACAAACCAAGAAACCCCTTTCTCACGCTTTTCCCGACTCAGCCATGCCATATTGCTCTGCCAATTCCAGACCCCGGTCATTCGCAGCGCCCTCATCTAGTCCTTGCTTGGCCGCCTTAAGTCTGCAAGACGCAATTTGATGACGACGTCTCGTACCCACACTGAACCCCATCGACTCACATTGGATCGATCGCGAGCCCCAGCGGTGAGAGTTGCGGTCTACCGCTATTTGTTTGTTCGTCATCATTGCCCGCACCACCCGCCAACTTCTTGTCTGCGGTCTCGAGCTGCGTCAGAAACTTCTGAGCTACCACATTGATGTCCATTCCAGCCAATGAGTCCGTTTTCGCAATGTGCTCCTGGACCATGTCATTCAACCTGTCGAAGGGAGACCATTAAGCATCGCTTCAACATCCACTCCACAAGACTCACATTTTCTTGAATCGCGACAAAGCCAATCGTTTGGCCTCCAACAAGTCGCCACTTTCCAACGCATGCTCAACCGCAGCGATTCTGAGGATACAGAGCTATGAAACGCATGCGCACAAGATGACACCCGATGCCTACACGTTCCGTAAAGCCTTCTCCAAAGCAGCTTTGTCCATTGTGGACTCCTCGGGAGCGGTGTACTCCTTCGAGATGCCCAAATGATCCGCCGCCGCCCCAGCCAAATGACCGAGTGGTCCTGGAAGATTTCGGATGATGCTGTTCCCGCTGTGGAAGAAACGAGTGCAAGTTAAGAGGGTAAAAGATGCTTGTGTCAGTTCGAAATTACGTTATTGCCATATCAGTGCCCCCCGCGACACAAGCATCCTTGAAACTGCCACCTTTCTGCAGCATTTTGTAACCGGTGTGCAGCCTGGAAAGCAGACAAAATCAGCCTGACTTAGCCAAGGGTGGTGCAATACCACTTACCCTTTGGCGAATGTGACACCGACACGCACGTTCATCGGCACCAGATTGCTGCCAGCAATCGCTGCCGCCGACTTTTGAATTATCGAGCCCCATCCTCTTTCAGCTTGCACCTGCAACGAAATGACAATCACCTGATCAATCACAGCGTCCACCATTTGCCACCCACCTCGAAGATGAGAATGGCCGAAAGCACAACTGCGATCCGCTGAATGTGCATTTTGTTTGGGTCCACCAGACGAAATTCGTACATTTATAGACGCCTCGAAAACCGAAATCGGGCCTTTGTTGATTTTTCGTTCTCGTAGTTTGTTCCAAATTCACTGATCGCAATTGCGTCAGCGACTTTCATTACGGTGATGACTCTGCGACTTGCCATTATGCGAGAGTCATCGCATAAAATCAACACCCGACTTCGAGCAACGCATCGGAGTTTGTCGTCAATTGGCTTTGTTGATATTTCAATGACTTGGCAGGGAAAAGCAGCTGAGTCCATCTGGGGTCTTGGAAGCTTCTGAAGATTCCTCTCGAAATCGATCGGATAACCTTCAGTGGGCCGAGGAGAAAAACCACGCCCTTCCACATACCACGGAAAATCATTTATTTCACAGAAAAAAAAACAACATCTTCGAGTGATAATTCCATTCATAACAATTTAAACTGTAAAAGATTCGTCCACAAAATGGTTCCGTCGTGGGGCCACAGCCCACAATTATCTGGCCGCCTCAAAATCAAATTCACGTCCGAGTATTAATGTTTGAATAGAAAATGCAAGCGACGTGCGTCAATCAATCAATCACCGCTCCCCTGCGGCTCGACTGGTGCTGTCGCTTCGGTGGACGACTGAGATTGGAGGCGGTCGCGCATTCATAAGCCAATGTACGAGCAGAGCATGAACGTTAAGAACAGCATGACGATGATGAAGAATATGGCCAACCAGGCGGGAATGG
>JANSTV010074938.1:0-14612 GCA_027564135.1 Lestremia cinerea | reverse complement strand
CCATTGGATTACAATCAAAGCACAAGCTCAATGCAATTATAATTTATTTGTGGAAATTACGAATTTCCGCCCGAATCAGATTTCAGTTGATTGTGAGGAATCGTATCGAACACGCTCATTTGCGGAAAACATGTATTTGAAAGATTTAAAAACGGTTTGGTAAACACTCTTGCGATGCCTGTCAAGTTTGATTTGAAATTCAATTTCACTTGCTTTCATTTAGGCCGTCCAAAATACTAAAATCGGATGAATCAAGCGCAAAGCTTTCTTTCGAGAGTAAGACGAATATCACTATTTCAACCGGCTCATCACGAAAAGCATCTTTTTTCATTTCAGAGGAATTGGGCCAGATTCGGAAACATAACAAAAGTGCCGTTGGATTGCAAAAAATTAAAAATTTATCGACTGCCCATCGAGCTATGGCACCTGGTGAGACTGCACAGTGCGCCAAAAGCGTTCTCTCGAAACGTATTATTTTTCTTTTAGTGCTGTTGCTCGCCCAATTCTTTGCTGTCATGCCGATTTACGGAATCACAGAGCCGACAGCTCGAAAACTAAAATTCAAATGGATCAGTTTTCGGTCACTGCACACAGCGATTATTCTGTTGGCTTACACAACCCTCGCTCTTCTGTCCGTGATTTGGTCGTCTTCCTTTCACCGGTTTTCGATACCAATCATCGGTGAGTTGTCGTGAACTTTGTGGTGTGTCTTTAATCAGGTCTCTCTCGCAGAGCCCATCATCTGGTTCACCTCAAAATGCATCGTTATGGTGAATTTCATATCACTGGCACGTCGATGGCCCGCCCTAATGATTTACTGGGAGACCGTTGAGAAGAGACTGTCGGTGAGCTTTGAACGGAATAAGAGCCAACGTTTTTTCAAGAAAATCAAATCAATAACCGTTTTACTCACCATCATGTTGTTCCGTAAGCTCCTTCATTCGAATTTCCCGGCCTCGAAATTAATACAAAGCTTCCCAGTTGAACACACCTTGTCGATTGCCGCCGGAGTTTTTCGTGCATTGTTTTGCGCTCAGCAAACCAGCATGAAATTTTACTTCAAGCAAGCCTGGCCGCAGATTTACCACGTCTTCCGGTACGATGGTGGCTGGAAGTCATTCATCGCTGAAATCGTCAACTATTACTGCACATTCTTGTGGACGTTCATGGATATCTTCTTGATTTCGATAAGCATTTGTCTGTCGACGAAGCTCCAACATTTGAACGAGCATTTGGCTCATTTCAAGGGCATGGTCATGGGTAACGCATTCTGGGCGGTGCAACGATCCAACTATGCTGCCATCTCGGAATTGGTTCAAAAGGTCGATGAGGTCATTTCGATGATCACCATTTGGTCGTTGGCCAGCAATTTGTATTATATTCTTATTCAGCTGCTGCATAGCTTTCAGTAAGGTGATCCCCTGTCGATGGGATCGGTAACTGAAGCGATAACATTTTTCAGGCCGCAGGGGTCCATTCTGGAGAATATCTACTTTTGGATTTCACTCTTCTTCCTCATTGGACGAACGTTGCTGGTGTCTTTGACAGCGGCTCGAATCAATGATGAATCAAAGAAACCGGCTGTTGTCATTCGGGCCATTCCAAACGAGAACTATCATATTGAGGTTCAACCAATTTGGTCATTTCATGGGTAATGACTTGATGAGATTTATTTGACCTGTTTTCAGGCAGAGAGATTCCTGGAGGAAGTTACCCACTCCACAGTAGCCTTGACCGGGATGAGGTTTTTCTATTTGACGCGATCGCTCATTCTTTCGGTGAGTCACCGACCGTCTTGAACCCCCTCCAACTTGAACCCTCTCATCCTTTCAATCTTCTTTCAGGTGATCGGGACGATAATCACCTACGAATTGGTGCTGGTGCAATTCCAATTAATCTCAACCGACTCGCGACAGGAAATTTGCGCAAAACTGTTTGATTTTTAGCTCATCAAAGAAATTGCCCCTCCTCTTGCTCCGACCAGCGCAATTTCACAGATGAATTTCAAGGCTTCTTCTTTATTCGTTTCGTTTGGATGGAATTCAAATAAAAAGGCAAATAAACCATTTCGAAAACAGCGAAAGGCAAACAATATACAAAACGAAACTGATTCTCAGCACCCAAACATCATTTCTGGTTAATTAACAAATCAATTAAAATGCGAAAATGGAATTTTAATAAGACATTTCTGGAAAATGCGTTTCAAATTTTCCATGTTTTGTTGTCTCTGGCTCTCATTTCTGCGGTCGATTCAACCAACTTCATCGCAGCGAAAACAACTCGATGGGAAAATGATATGAATGTCGAGTTGAAAGCAGTCCTTTGTAAATAACGCTTTTGTGACAGCCGTGAAAACAATCGATATTCGTTCTGACAGAATGCTTTTTATCATTGAGTTTGTTTTCCGTTTTACTTTGATAAGACGAGGGCGATTGATGAGTGGAAGGTGGAAGGCAAATAGACATTTATGATTTGCTTGGAAGTTTTTCGCTTGGATCGAACGAGAAGGAAGCTTGTTCAAATCAAACAACCTCTTTCGAAACGGATGAGACTGAAAGATAAGTAGCATCGCCCATCGGATTCAGGGCATTCTTCTAAACGATCTGTGGATGATTCGTTCCACGTTCGTCCTAGACTGTCTGAAACGGCCTTGACCTTGTCAAAAACGCAAAACGCAAGCCAATCGGCTACCCGCGAGTATGCTCTTGAATTTTTAATATCCTCACGAACGAGAAAACCGTGCCGAAACGACATTTGTATTTGCTTGGCGTTCAGCAAACACAATCACCGCACAAATGCGGAAATAATTCCGTTTAAATTGTCACTCGAAATGCTTGGGTGTTTATCATTTGCGATTTATCGCAAAAGCATCGTCGGAACAGGCCCCAAGGCAACCGAGACACGCGATTAATTTAAACCGAACGCTGAATTGGAACGGAGTCTTTGTAGAACATTCACGATTCACCAGTGGCCATCGGTGGACTCTTGTTTGTGTCCTTGTTGGCCGACCCAGATTGAGAGCTCGCGTGGATATTTGGGGGAATCAGGAGAATGGTGAAAATCGTTACGTGGGCGACCACTCCACAGTTTAGTGCGAGAAAATTGAAGAAAAATGGAATCAAAAAGAGCGATTTCAAAATTGCCGTGCATCGGTGAGTGATTTGGATGCAGGTGCGCTTGATTCTAGAGAAAACCAAACCAGCCGGGTTTCTTTCACAGATTATCGTTTAACACGGAAATCCCAATACCTCCTCGCAAGAAGCCACGCTTTTTACCAAGTAAGTGATGGTAGGGTGATTCTCGAAGCCCCTTTCACTTTGCCCTTCTATCAACAGACGAGATCAAATCACTCCAGCGAGGCATAAAAAAGGACTTCTTGTACAATGGCAGTTTCCAGGAGGCTGTCGCACCTGTTCTAGCGATGGCTCAGTGCTTTGGATTGATGCCAGTCATTGGCATTCGAAGCGGATCCGCTGCTAAAATGCATTTCACGTGGAAGAGCTTTCGAACCATTTATAGTGTTGTCGTCACGTTATTAGTAATCATGTATGGCTGCATGTGTGCTTACGCAACGTTTAACGAGAAAATCGAGTTTGATAAAGTCGGTGAGTTTTGCTTGAATTTAGTTTGCTTTTCATGCAAATTCATGTATTGACGTCATCGCGCAGTCCCGGTGATATTCTTCTCATCGGTCATTTCGGCAATGATCAACTTCGGAATATTGTCCAAGAAATGGCCAGCTCTGATGGCGAAATGGGAGGAGGTGGAACGTCAGATGCCTCCTATCCATTCACACAAAGAGAAAGAGCAGCTTGCGTACCGTCTCAAGATGATCTCAATCATTACGATGACTCTCTCATTGGGTGAGTGGCAGTCGCCTTTTGTCGCATTTGTCAAGATCTTACTTCTTTGCGCATCCGCCATTCCTAGTGGAGCACCTGCTGAACATCATTTCCATCGTCCATTTTTCCAACAAATGTCCAAGACATGGCCTCTCCGACCCCATCGAAGATTTCTTCCATGCCCAGCTCAGTCAATTGTTCTACTTCACGACATACGCGCCTTGGAAGGTAATTAGAATTCTCCCCAGTTTTTCTTGAAGATTATCTCATGCCGCTCCTCGTAAAGGCCTTCATCGGGAAGATGACCAATATCTATGCCACCTTCGGATGGACCTACATGGATCTGTTTGTAATGGTGAACAGTGTTGGCCTATCGACGCGTTTCAAGCAACTCAACGATGATATTGTGAAGCATAAAGGCAAGGTATGATTCTGTCTTCGTTCAGGGGGAAGCAGAAGGGATTCACTTGTTTCATTCTAGGCGATGCCGGAAGCATTTTGGGCCGAAAACCGTCAGCGCTACCGGAATTTATGCAATCTCTGTGAATTCATCGACGATCACATCTCACGCATTACCATCGTTTCATTCTCGAACAATTTATTCTTCATCTGCGTTCAATTGTTGAAGAGTCTGAAGTGAGCTTCCAAGCTTTTCGTAGGCAGGAATCATTAACAAGAATCGAATTTATTGTAGGCCAATGCCATCCTTTGCCCATGCCTTGTATTTTTGGTTTTCGATGATCTTCCTCATCGGACGAACCCTGGCAGTTTCACTGTACTCGGCTGATATCCACGATGAATCAAAGAAACCGATCCAGACTTTCCGGGCCGTTCCACGAGAATCCTGGTGCTTGGAAGTGAAACGGTTCTCGGAAGAGGTCACCAATGACACAATCGCTTTTTCCGGCATGAAATTTTTTCATCTAACTCGGAAATTGGTTTTGAGCGTCGCTGGAACCATCGTCACTTACGAACTGGTGCTTATTCAATTCCACACCGATGACAACATTGATATTAGTTGTTAGATGCTGTTTATTCAACCGCAAATCGAATAATGATTTCTCTTTGAGTAGATGCTTTTAAAAACCGAAGAAAATTATTCAATGAATGGACGGTAGCTGCGTTCCCCCCAGGATTTTTTTTCGTTTGGCTGAACAGTCGCTCAATGAGAAAAATATGAGAAATATGTACATGACAATTTCGAAATAGTATTTCGAATGAAGTGCTTTTCCACCGAAGAGAGAATCAAAAGCCAAGGCAGCAAACAACAATTGGCCTCAATTCCTGTCTAGAAATGAAAAGGAAAAAAAGAACCAGCAAACCAACCGTCCATTTATTTAAGCTGATCGCGTACTTAATAGACGTTCCAGTAAATTTCTCCGACATATTTCACATCGCGAAAAATTTCATTTGTGTTTCGTATTTCATCTTGATTTAGTTTGCATTCAAGTGATGGCAATCCCTTGGGTAATTTATCGTGCTCGTCACCGATGCGGCACAGTGGCTGAGCATCGTCGCAAAACGAAAGGAATTCCATGTGTCATGTTTTCAGTGGAATGACACTCCCGTTACATTTGCTTTCAGCAACGACCGTCGCATATTTATTCGGTCGATTGTCGCACACGAAACGCAGAGCTGCTTGGAACGCATTCGAATGGAAAGCCGGTGTCATCGCCGCCAGAGTACACTGCATTACAACTGAAAAACCAGCATCTGTACGCTGCCTGACGACCGATAATGCAATTGAGGATTCCGTCTCGATGCTCACCATTCAACTTTCACGTAGCACCATGAAAAGCGACTGATATTGGCTCTGGGAATGGACAGGCTACGACGAACATTTCATTCAGACGAAAAATCACTTAAAACTTTTTCGAATTCGATTCACAAAGTGGTTTCGAGAGACTTTTCAATGAGACATCCAAACGACACGCTGGCTAAAGCTCAACCAACTCAACCGAAATGAATGAAGTGAAAGACTGGTCAAAACACTCGGATAAAAATCAACCTAATTGAAATCCCAATTAATTTGCCATCGAATGACAGCCAATTTTACAATTACGATTTTCCAAAAACTGTTTAAGCGTTTCAATGCAACCAACGTACTCCGCAACCATGGTCACACATCAACAAGTTCAACTAATAAGTTGGCAACTGCCAAGCAACCGCAATTGCTGGATTCATAGACAAAGTTAACTGTTATTCAATTAGTAGTTTGAATGAGTTGCCACATGCAAACAGCTGCATGCCATCGGAAAAGTTTCGTATTGAATGTTTGAATGGTTGTGTCGCATTTGGAGACGACATTGAATGGGTGCGGAATCAGATCGATTGAGATAAAACAAATTAATTCCTTCGTGTGTCTGATACACACCACCAACATCCACCCATTCGATCATATCAAATTACAGCCGGCGGACATCCAATGCACATAAACTTAACCGAATCCACTTGACGTAATCCACCTAAAGCCGATCAATCTGCCAAAAATCCATAATCATATAATAATAATCCCATTCAATGGGCCGGCAATCAACGCGATTTCATCGAAACACAAAATTTAATTTCGAAATGAAACGTTCATTTTTCAAAAAGCATTCGACCATAACAGAGGTCACAGAGCCGTCAATGTTTCAGTCGGGTCGATTCATTGCGACTAATTCTGCTGGTGTTAAACACGCAGACGATGCAAACGATTTGGGGTGACTGTGAAGAAACTCATTATCTCGCACAAATTACGCAAATCTCAAATCCATATTAATCCACAGTAAACAACATTAGCCACTGCGTTACAACGATGATTGTGCCTACTACGATGACTCTACTCGCAATACGCTGCCAATGGCAATAGGCCAATGAATGACGCAACCGGAGCGTGGTGAAACTGAATGAAATAAAAGCAATTCTTTTTGTCGTCTATTATTTCACTTGCTTAATGCTGATATCATTCATTTAGGGCTTAACTTTTTGTTGTTGCTTTTGTTTTATTTTGGGTTTTGTTTTGCTGGAGGGGTATTCCTACGCGCGAGTATCGGGTGACCAATCACTCATGGCCGGAGAATGCCTTAAACGAAATGCCCCTTCAACGATGAAACACATAAAGTTGCTTTGGTCATGTACGATAGACATTAAACAGCAATTTCCAACACACATTGAAACGATTTGATGAGACGACGACCGATGTAAAGAAGGCGGATATGCAACGGCAGAAAATAAAACAAAACAAATTGACGGATGGCTCACTAGCATCAATGGCCTGAAACAGCTCGGCAAATGTTATGCAATTAATTAAATGTGTGTTCGCATTGCGTTGAATAGGCCAGCTTCGCAGTAAACGTTGAATTCGATAGAAGTTTTGTTGCGAATTCAGAATGGAAGTCATAATTCATCTTGTTTCACAGTCATCGTTTCGATTGCCATTCGATAACAGACCAAACAATGAGCAAGCATTCGCTAAAGGGCTTCCTCGAATGCAAATAAATATCACTATTTTGCCATTTGTTGGGTCGCATTGTTCAAGAGTCACGCGCGGCAACTCGGATCGAACCAAGCGATTATCGATTCGAAGAGAGAAAAAAACCTCTTTGGAACATTTCGATAAGCAATTATCGGTCGTTCGGTTGATGCTCATCGAAATTGAATTTCACAAATCGAAAATGGGAATCGTCAATTGGGAATGGTTTTTCGATCAATCGACGATAAGCTGGAAATCGTCTTCCGATTGTCGAACAATGATTCGACGTGGGAGTCGATTTGCAATCAATTTCATCGAAAGCAATTACCAAAAGGTCGTACGAGGCATTCGATTGGATCGGGATTTTCAGAGGATTTGAGTCACTTTTTTGCTCCACAATTTTAATTTTGCCTCAAAAATGCCTTGAATTGCGGTTGAACCGCAACCGATTCAATGATTAGGAAGATTGATGCGTTCCATTGCGAAGCATTTCCGGTCGATCCTATTCGAATTTCCACACACGCACGCAAGAAAGGGTGACCCAATTGGCGTGCCTACAATCACCAATGGTTCCTTCCATGCCCGGCAATTTCACAATACATTCGAACAATGATTGATTTTTCGAGAGATTGACATCGGAACGTCGCTTACGATTTAATCGTAATCCCAAAATTATCAATTCATCCGCAAGTTCACCCCGAAAACACTCAGTCGGAAGAATGTCGCCAGGCAGCCAAAATGGAGGATGTCTATGCCACATGCAACGTCCATAAAGTTTATGGCATATTGTCCGCAAGAGTTATTACGCTTTCCGCAGATAGTCAAATCAGTCATCATGCAATCGCCAGCACCGACTTCGATCGAACACCCGTCACACGGAGCAAACTTGGTTCGAAATTATTCCGTCCTTTCCGTCGATTTTCCTTCTTCCTCTTCTTTTTTTTCAATTCACCAGCCAAAACAACCATCATTCACCCGAATCCAATTTGTTATATTCAATTTTATAGCTTTTTCGAAATTTTTACGAGCAAACGTTCGAAGGCGACAGTGTGCGTTCAGTGTGAATTCGTCTTTGGCACGTTCGGAACGCAGCATAGTCGGACTTGCCGTTTCTTATTTGGTTGAGCTCTTTGTATGGAATTTTCGATAAGAATAACAATCGTTGGTGTACACAATGCGATGATATTTATGGCATTGGGTGGTCTAAGCTAGATACCGGAGGCTATTGGTTTTGGTTTGCATTCAACGCCGGTTCGAAATATCGATTGAGGATTCGCAATTCAATACTCTTTCGGTTGGGTGTATGTCTCTGCCGGAAGCATTGTCTTCCATGGCCTCGGTGTGAATTTTGCCCTAATTTGCTTTTCTATTTTTTCTATAAGAAAATCGAAGAAGTTCTGACCTGCCGCAAAAAACTTGCATGCACCACCGTCCTCATACCATTTCCAAAGTGCGAAATTTATTCTCCTAATTTATCATCGAATTAGCGACTCGCCAAAATGATCAATCAATCGTCATTCTCAACCGCATTTGACATTTCCAGCTTTTGGCTGATTCATCGAAAGATTGTTAATTTTCGCATGGTTGTCATGCATTCCACTGAGCTCTTTGACATTCTTACAATTTGATGAATGTTGAGAAATTTCGAAATGACGATTGTTTTCGCCTTTCAAAGGAATCCGCCAGTCATTGACCTTGAAATGACACGTTGATGATTCGCTTCCAGGAGGACATAGAGACGAGCAACCAATAAGCGAATTGAAGACTGGTGTGGTTTGGGTGGCAATAGACTATCCATATCCCACCTGCACCGTTCACAACCAGCTATCAATTCGAATCCATCAATGAAAATGAATGTGCAAAATCGAAATGGTTGAAGAATAATTCAATAAAAATCCGATATTTTTCATTTTGCGCGTCTCGTTTTTTCTCCGGTAAAAAAGCATTATTCTGGCATCAGAAGATTTCGATTCACGTTTTCAATGGAAATTACATTAAGTGATATTTCATTTTGCTTCGTTTCCATGCAATCATCGGTGATGAAATGGCAACGACGGGAAAGACACCGCCAGTGTTATTTATTTCGATTCGATTCAATAAGTGAATATTTTTCGGGAAAGCTGTTTTTTTTTTTTTGCGAACGTCAAGTGTGACACTGAAACATGTGCCATCGATGTAGCCCATGCAATATTCACAATGAAGTCAATTTTCTAAAATAGAATTGTCGACAGTCGACGGTTTCGGTACCGAGCAGAATGCGATGCATTCGTAATGATGCCTTGACATCGAAAGAAAGCTATTGATTTCAAAACATTTCCATTCGTTTTTCAACATCGAAGCACCGATGGCACTCACTCACACTGGGTTTTTTCCCTGAGCAAATCAATCGTTTCGGCCGCCTGTGTGTTTTGCACGTTTTCAGTCAGTGGGATTCCGTATTTTCTGTTTGTTTGATAGAGAATGAAAGCTGTCGATATTTCTTTGGCTTTTCGAATGCCATTGGCATGACTTGATGCATCTGGAACTGTTTAAAGTTTCAATAACTATTAAAAGTTGGGGAGAAGAAGAAGAATCTAAAGAAAACTAGCGTCTTGAATCTAAAATCATTTCTAACCACGTTCCATTCGTCGTCTTCTAATCAAATGAAACCAATTCAAGCAATAAACGAACAGTTCCGCAGCAAAGTGAATTCCATTCGGGCGTTTATCATGAAATTCGATTAGAATGTTAATTGTCATTTAGAATATCTTGAAGCCAATTTGCATGAACTAAACGAGACGCACAAAACGTGTAGCGATCCAAAGACTGGCAACGATTGAATACTAACACGCCACATACTGTCATTGCTCATATCATCCGGTTGGCTGTCACCGTTTGCCATCAAGGTTTTGGTTTTCATAAATCTATCGCCCCGCTAGAACAGGCTGCGGCAGCATTTCGTGAAGGGTTTCGCCATAACTTTATTAGTTTTAAAATAATGACAAAGTTTTCTCCATCCAATTACGTCTGTCGGAGTGGGTTATGGAAAATTGAGTGAAGACGGGCTCGACTTATCCTCGAAGGCCAACAAATTCGGCGAAAAGAGCTCAAAATTCAACCTCCACGAGCCGAACTCGCTGAGTTGAAATCAGCCCCGGAGCGATGCGTCTGAACAAAAAGTAAATCCATTCGAACCTAATTTAATCGCAACCAATCGATTTTCACATATTTTCATGGGAGTGTTGTCTTGTGTGCGTGCAAGCGTGTGTTGAACCCCTGTCAGATTTATGACTTATGAATATGCAAGTGACGCTGAAACCATTCGAAATGGCTTCATTGGCTTGAAAATGTCAAAACTTCGTTGGAGCTTAATCAAAATGATTAAAATTTTCGCATGAATAGGCCGACGACAGGCCAAAGAAAAGCCTGGGGTTCGCCACCAACCCTATTCAGGTCATAGTTTGACCTTTGTCTCTGAACCGAATCTACATTCTAATGGGCATATCCCTGGGGCCCGCTTCCAAATGATCATCCAAATATTTGCATTTGCTTCTCAACTAACGGAGGAGACGGTTTGTGGAAGAGACAATGGTGCGAACGGTACGAGCACCAAAACCAGCTGTTGACGTTTGAATCAAAGTGTTGCTCATTCATAAAACAGGCATGTTTTCGTGAAGAGCTTGAAAGACGCATGCGCTGCACGAGCAATAATCGAGCTTTCGCTTTTCCCGCGCTATTCAACTCCATGAGTAGACCAAGCTTGTGGATTCCCCTTCGCCATCGAACGCACATTGAACTGATTCATCGTTGCGCTGCGATATGGCCAACAGAATTGATAAGCGACACAATGCTCGTCGACACACTCTGATAATATCACTGGCATCGTTCTCACAGTGATAACATGCACAAAGACGCTGGGATGCTGTCGAACGCTTAGTCTTCCAAGTGAACTCAAACGAGAAGCTACCCATTTCTCGTCAGTGAACTTCAACGTTGGTTCGAGTCAGATGGTGATTTCGTCTGGTTTTCGTGCGACCCAAACGGACGATATTTTTGTGATTCGAAAAAACCGGCCGATTAGAAGAATTTCATTGTCGAGTGGCAATTCAAAGTGAGCTTGTCGATTGACCAGCAAAACTATCAAGTGTATTGAATGTCAATGAAAACAACATAAAAATCAGTGTTGAAGCACTCGTGCAGAATAAGGCGAGACACCGAGGAGTCGTTCAGTGAGTGAAGTGCTTCCAGCCAACAATTGCCGTTCCGAATGTAAGCCCTCTCACCCATTTGTATTGAATTTGGATGCCATTGAAAATCCCCATCAAATGCATCATTCATTCGTCGAATTCACTTGCAACGATTCCCACGAATGAAAAATTCATTTGGCGATTTTCAATTGAAGCATTTTTAATCACCGATTTTCCTCGTTGAATCGAATGCGCTTCGAATGAAAATGCTTATGTAAAATTTATAACCGATTTTCCGATGTCATTGTGTTCAAATGAGCTGAGATGCAATACGAATGTACTAATCTGAAGGTCAACCCCATTGAGGATCGACGGGTTCAATAATTCATGCACTAATTACACCCGATTCATGCACAATCATTGCTGGATTCTCCCACCTCCCATCCGTTATGAATAAATGATTTCGCCTATAAATTTTCCATTATTTTTATGACCGTTGTAATTCAAACTGAACACAGTTATTCGATCTGTTTGTTTGGTGTTTGCTGAAGGGTCGGGATGTCTTTCGCAGTCGAATCACGCAGTCAACACTGTTTCATCCGCCTTTTGTGGCTTGTTTCGTTTCTTTCTTTTGATTGGGATGTTTTTAGTTCCTCGAGAAGCTCTTGACTAATCTAGTGTTGTACTTGACGTGAGCATCCACTTTGGTGGAGAATAGCTGGCTTTGCTTTGATGCCAGACGCAACAAATGCACTTTCTTCAAAGAGATTTTCACACATTTCAGGTGCACTTTGTCTAGTTTCCTAGAATGACTGGTTGATATTACAAACTGAGGTGATTGAGTTCAGAAAAGAAATTAAGTTTTTCCTTGAATTTGCAGTGATTTCCATCGGAATCTCTTCCAAAATAGCCCTCAAGCTTTCAACGAACGTCGCAGCAACATTAATTTTCTGAATTTCCATTTTTTTTCTCGGAATCATCCCGAAATGGGAGATTAATTCAACAGAGTTAAACATCAACCGAAAAGAATTAAAACTATGAAAAATTTACGCTCAGAAAGTTTTCTTGTGATTTTCAAATTGCGACAAAACCGAATGGGAAAATGTGAAATTTTATAATAACATAACCGCATTAGCTTAAGAACAGAAAGCACAATATTTCATCGTTCAATTGAGAAGATTTTAATGTTTTTTTTTCAGGGAAATTTCGTCGGAATTTGTGCAGTAATGCAACGGGTGCTGTCGTTGAGAACAAATTGTGAACGGAAAGAGAAATTGAAAAGAAAATCTCGTGAAAAATTTTCATCTGATGGAAATTCAAATTCTGTCAAATCGCATTATAGTCTGATGGTATCGCATCACGAGCGCAACTAGGCGATTCAGCACCGGAATGGTTAAATTACCATCGAACGATGGGAAAAATGCTCTCCGTAATTCGACGGCAATAAAATTACCAAATGGGATAATGCTGTATTTTCCGGTACATTTCGTTGATGCTGAACGGTGCTTTGAGAAGGCTTCGACAAATCACCATTTCTATTCTTTGAGAATTATCGCGGGGCCCTTCAGGCGAAATACTCCAAGATGGTCACTTTGGCATTCGCTCGATTCACCTCCGATCGACCCGCAGACCATTAGTTCGATTCATAACTCTTCAACCACCGAAACGGATTCCAGCCGTAATCCAACTCTTCCGCCATGTGGTGGAAAGGTCCATTCACTTGATTTCCAAAACAATTTGCTGAATTCAAGCCAACTGGTTCACCATTTGCTGTGATTCAGCAAACTCCACCGAGTTCACGGCAATATTTCCATCGAAATACGATTTACGGTGGAAAAAACCAAGAAAATTTTCGAGTTTATTTTTCATTTCCGATTGATTTGTTTTTGCGTGAATTCTATCGAAATCATTGATTCCGGACATGCAACCACAATCGAATAAACGGATTCAATAAACGAAAATATCGAAAACATCGAAAGCAGTAAATGGCAGAATGCCGAAAAAAAAACCAATAGTTTCGGTTGGGATCGGAGCAACGCATGAAATCAATGCGTTTTTATGATTTTATTATTCCGAAATTTCGGTGGAAATCGAGGGGAATGTCGAAATTGGTAATGGTAGAATAAGAGCCCACCGAAACACGGCAGACAGGCACCTGTGTTGGTTTTCCCTTTGCCAAAGCAAATAGTCGATTGATTGCGATGTGAAATGGAAATAAAAAGGAAAATGAGAATCCTCCCGCCGGGAGATTAGACGCCACTCGTATAAACGCTCGGTTGAAGTGTTGCAAAATGAAATCCATAAAAAGATAAGAATAGGACCGAAACAGCCAGCCGGACAACGGTCGAATGGTATTTCGATTGACCTTCGAGACACTCATCTCGATATTTCACTTGAATTTCCGGGAAAGTCTGTAATTCAATGCGATAGTTATGATCGCCAGAGATTTAGAGTTTAGCCCATCGACAACGGACCCAAACGTCAATCGTTTTACGCTAAGCTTACAATTGATGACTTTTTATTGGCTTTTCATTGCAACGATGCTCGTTCCGATGCCGGCAAATGACACACGAACCCATTCAAAACTTAATTAAATTCCATTATCGCATCGAATTCCACCAGATTGATGTTCATCTCCGGCCGCACAGAGCATCGATTTCATTCATCTTCGGTAGACTGTCTCCTTCAGGCAGACGATATTTATGACGTGTCGTTTACGCCATCCGAAGTCGTATTGCTTTCAAATAAGTCACTAGACTGAGTGCCAGATTCGGAATTGTTGGAGAGCAATTCGAATCACATCTGAATTGTTGTCGACCATTCGACCGGAAACGCACGAAAATCACTCTCGCACCGATGATTTTCAGCACGAAAACAGAATACGGTCCATTTCATACGAAAACATCATAATTTTGTGTTTTCGAGTCTGGTTCAGATTAATTTACTCAAAAATTAAACTTTTGAAAATTGTGGCTCACACCACATTTATTTGCACAACTTATCCATTTTGTTTATTTTCGTCGTCCGTCAACAACCCTCGCGACTCATTTCAGTCTCTTCGGCCAATCATTACGAGTCGAGCAAAATATGCTCGCTGACGACAAATTGGATATCGTTAAGCATTAATGACCCATCTGTTTCTATCACATC
>JANSTV010074927.1:0-10293 GCA_027564135.1 Lestremia cinerea | reverse complement strand
ACACACACACACACACACACACACACACACACACAGAGATGCAGAAACAACAACAGCTGAAGTCAAGGAGGGAAACACCAAATCTCCTCGAACAAATCTGTGGCTACGTTGAACGCACAAAAGCCCCCACAAGGAAATGCGGCACATGGCATTCAATCTAGGATTTATCTGAGAGTTGGTGGCTTCGCTAGGAGGTTCATTCGATGCCGTTCATTTCCATCATTTACTCGAGCTTGAAACGAAATCACAATTCACAATCATTCAGTTTTTACTTGAGCGAGTAACGAGCAATGAGTGAAAAGCAACGAGCAAAGAGTAAAGAGTGTGACGCATAATGAATGACGAGGACTTCCTCAGATACAGAACCAAACAGAATACAAAATCTAATTAAGTCATACAACCTGTTTCTGCATACGACAGACAACACACTGACGCCACCATTCATATTCGCATTCGCTTTTGCGCTCAACCTTTGTTTATACAAAGTGTTCTACACACATTCATCAGTTGAATGCGGGTAAAGTTCATGGAAAAATAAAAATAATGAAAAAAAAAAAATAATACATAAACAAAACACACACAAACCACCAACACCAACAAATAAACCATGTAATGTCTAGAAGGAAATGATCAAAGTTAAATTAACATTTAGAAAATAGAACAATATAATATTATCTTAATCATGATTAATTAATCGAGAACTATGAAAATGATCATAATAAATCACTTGATATTACATTAAACACACGGAATTTTCAATTTGTTCATTCGAGAAGCTTTAAAAGCTCACTTTCATCAATGGCAGTGTTGCAAGCACATTTAGAAATGCTGTCCCGAGGCATCAAGGTATCAACGCGGCACCATTGTTGTGTCCTGGACAAAGCGTGAGCTCTGGCTTGAAAACGGCCGCTTTCAGAAGTCTTTACGTTGAGAACGCTATGTCCGCCGGCTAAATCATCGCTTTTGAGGGACCGACGTCAAACGAGACGTTCGAGAGATTTTCCACCGTTCCCCCATGTTGAGTCCAACTAATCACCGTGAACGTTAGCCAGATTCAATGTGCACGGGTAATAAATGCTCATCGAGTTGAAGCTATAAATGTGAATGGAACCATTCATTGCAGTCGCCCAGTGGCGAAAACAAGATCTTTGCCTTTGCTGCGGAGTTTGTCGTCGGTTGAATAAAAAAAAACCTCTTTGCTTCGAACTTGCATTCTTTTCGACGAAGAGCAAAAGGTAAGGTAAGTTCGGCGAGTGCTCGAATGCAAAGTAGAGAATTTTACCGCGGTGGAAAGTAGCGAAACTGACGGAATTTTGCTGTCTGGAAATTTTTTCATTCGGTGGGAAAAAATTCCGCCACCCGAGAGTACGAACGTTCTGATGGCGTGAGGCAAATGGTAATTTGTCTCGGCGATTATTTCAAGTGGAAAACTCCCAAAAAAGAAAACGCATTCTGACTGTCTCGATGGTGATAAATGGCGATGACACATCCTCAAAAGAATCAATCAATGTCGAATTACGTGTAAGACAGCGGCAATCACATCGAGGTTGAGTTGAGGGTATGGAAAACACTTTACGCCTGGCGGTCGGAATCAAAAATAACGAATTTTCATTGTTTGCACAGTTATCTTTTATTGAGTCTACTTTGCTGGTGAACCGTTAAAACATGCGCTCATCGAAGCCCAAATGCAAAGTTCCGTGACGGCTCAGAATGCGAGCTTTGTTAATCATGCTGCCTGCATTGAAAACGATGCAATGCTCGTTCTTGTTGATCGAAGTAATCGACGCGACTTGAATGTCATTCAAATTGAGTTTCTCTCTGAGGTGATTCTGAACAATGATTAAGGCCTCCTCCTTCGTGTCGACATTCTTTCCATACATAGTCACGTCCTGTGTCATGCCTTTGGTAAATATCGATGGCCCAAGCAGCATTTCGTTAGTGATGATCAAATCGTTGATTGTCTCTTCGAGACTTCGCACTCTCTCTTCAAGCCGCTTAACATCGTTTCCTGTGAATCTGTCCATCACCGAGCCATTTACCTGAAATTTCAATAAATTGTTTTTATCTCAAATGATGATGCATGCTCAACAAATATCTTACGGCACTCGCAAATGCACAGAAAATTGCGAAGATAACGATTTTTTTCATTTTTGCAAACGCACTGAGGGACTTTACACGCAACGATTGGCGAAAATCTCATTCACGGAATGGAATTTGAATGTCACTTTTATTCTCTCCGCTATCAACGGTTTGGCTGCGATTAGACGCATTTATCTGCTTGGTCAGTGTCAGGGAGCATTGCCATATTGATATGCGCCACGCTGCTCTTCCTTCCAAAACAAAAACAAAAGCAAAAATCACAAGCCAAAAACCAAAACAAACTCAAATCAACGCAAGAGCCGTTACCGTCTCGCTTCATTCGAATGCTTGCAGATGCCAGTCCATAGTTTCCGAATCGAAGGCGTTAAACGACTGGTGCTTTGCCTTGTAATCATTTCAGATCGGATTCATGGTAATTTTGCAACGCAGCGAAAACCCCGGCACACTTCACTTCGTCGCAACAACAAACCATCCAAAACAAACAAACAAAATATTCATAACAGTCATCAGCTATTCAAATCGCAATGAATCGCCTGTTCGCAATCAGTGCATTCAAATGCCGCGATTTGCATCACGAAATCGATGGAATGATGCATGAAAATGAATTGAGATTGTTATCTCGATTGTTATCGATTGTTATCGATGGCGAGGCATAGTGCGATTCCATCGAAAATCAGCGCCAGAAAAAGCACACAGCCGTTACTGATGTATCATTCAAATCGAATTGACTGGAGCGCGTGCCGCAACGAAACGTAAAAAACCTCGCATCGAACGAAATCGAATTGAAAAGGAGAATAAAAGAGAAACTTATTCGCTGTGCGAACGAGGCATTACCCAACGGTGTTCCTCTATAGGGAAATTTTTTCTCGATAGGGAAGCGCACAATCAGCTGTGCCGTTGAAATCGATTTGAGAAAAGTCATACTAACCGTTGGCCGCTGGATATGGAGAATTCTCTAAAAAAAAGTGACAATTTACGCGTGCCGGGCCGGTGACTTTCGCACGGAATGAATCGGGAAAGAAACAATTTTTATTGCTTGCACAGATTTTTTTGAATTTATTTATTTTAGAAAAGAAAACAATCTCCAAGATCATTGCTTTTATCGAGGAAACCTCTCAAAACCTCGTCCACATTCAGAAAGAATGTAAAGACAAAAACTAAGAACTTTGCATGCAATTCAATATTAATTTTTTGAATTTGTCACTCGTTCGTCGTAGGGCAAATCCGATAATACATGACGGGTGAAAATGCGAGCTTTGTTAATCATGCTGCCCGCATTGAAAACGATGATTTTCTCTTCCTTGTTTAACGAAACAATCGAGTCGATTTCAAAGTCAAATATCTCGAGCTTATCTCTGAGCATATTCTTAACAGCCTCAAGGGCATCCTCCTCCGTCTCGACATCCTGTCCATGCCAGATCAGATTCGTGTTCATGGGTGGGACTAATCTCGCAGGCCCAACGAGCAACTCGTTATGGATGATCAAATCGTTGAGTGTCTGTTCGAGACTTAGCACTCTATTTTCAATATTGTCCTCACCATTTACCTGAAATTTCAATCGGTATTTATCTCAAATGATAAAGGAGACTCAACAAATAACTTACGGCACTCGCAAATGCACAGAAAATTGCGAAGATTACGATTTTTTCCATCTTTACAAACGTACTGTTTGACTTTACACGACGACGATTGGCAAAATACTATGCACATACTCAATTTGAATGCCAATTTTATACTCTCCGCTAGACCCCACTTGGATGCAATTAGAGGCATTTATCTGCTGATCGAGATACTAAACGGGTTGATATGACCTTTATTTGCCCGAGCAAGTTTCTTATCATACGACAAGATATCAGAAGTGCAAAATGCCACTTGCATTCTCTCCACTATCACCGGCTTGGCTGTGATTAGACGGAATTATCTGCTTGGTCAACCTCATACCGGTCTCTGTGCTTCGTTTATTCAATCCTTGATCATAACGTTCAAAAGCAAATTTTCAAAATTTCATGTTGTGAAAGGAGAAAGTTGCAGAATAAAAGAAAACCCTGAAGATGACTCAATCCAGAGTCGAAATATTGGCTTGAAGAGAAGGATAGTTGGTTATTTTGATCGACGCACCGAAAGGATCATATCAAGGATCATTGCCACTTTGATATGCGTGATACTAGTCTTCCTTTCAAATCAAAAACAAAAGCAAAAATCATAAACGAAAACAGGTTCAAATCAACGCAAGAGCCGTTACCATTTCGCTTCATTAGAATGGTTGTTCGTTCTTCCTTCTCTCCAAGGCGTCTTCTCCGAGACGAAAGTCACTCATTTAAATATTAATCATCATAATTTATTCGGTCTTGAAATTTATAAACAAAGTTTTACAAACTAATTGAATAAATTTAAATCGAAAGCAGAGAAATAAATAAATAAATCGACAAACGTCAACAATTTTTGGATTTTATTGAATCGATCAACTGGAATACAATAACACTTCACTTAAGACAAAATCGCTTTAAAAATCACCTTCATTTTCATTTTTTTTTTTACAATTCACAAATACAATATTTACAATAGTTTTAGGTTTGGGGGAAGGAGGGGAAGGGGGCCAATTATATATCCCCTTATATATGCCCCATTTGTCACCCACGCATCGCATCCGAAGCAACAAGCCGAACGGAAAATTTCATTCGAAAAACAGGAAAACAATTCGCAATTCACAGCGGGCCAATTCACTCCCTCGCTTAAGGTAACTTAACATGACGCTTTCATTCTCGAATCTCAGGATTACTGCTGGCCAATCAGAATTCTCGATCAAAATCAAAATAAAAACAAATCATAAAAATTCCGACTCGAGTGTTCAAGCGAGCGAGCGTCCGAGATTCGAGCTTCGAGATTCGAGAATCGTAATCTGACTATTTGGTTTTGCGTGTTTGTTTGAGTGTGTTGTTGTTGTTGATGTGTGTTGTTATCGTTGTGTATTGTTGCGCGCACAGTCAGCTGACTTGAATATGGCTGTTGGCGGCGTCGGCGATTCATTCGTTATCTTTGTCGCTTGCACTCAATACGAATATGGGCGCGCTGTAATCGAGGAATTTGTCGCCCATGCCCATGTCTTTGGGGACGGTTTTGTTGGTGTTGTAGTTCTTCAATTTGGACTTGCCGCGTTTCAGCATGATGAACACGACCAAAACGCTGACGAGAAAGGCGGACGTTGTCGTGATGACGAAAATGATCGTTTGAAAGGTGCTCTCTGTGATGCCGACCGAGCGCATCGTGCCCACGTGACCATTGGGCTTTTGCTCGTGTTGGCTCATTGAACGCAATGGCATTGGCAAATCGGTGCTACGATGCAAGAACCTCGACAAGGTGATGTCAGGACGCAGTAGTCCATTCCCCAAGACGAAATGATTCTGCTTGACCATTTCCTCAATGGCGAACGTTTTATCGATTTTCGTCTCGTCCATAAGGTCGAACGTGACCAAAACGCTTTGGTCCGCCTCGTGTCCGCGCACCACCAAATTCGTCGGTGCTCGTTCCAGTATCGCTGTTAGCTCACTGCGAATGACGTCATCCAAATGGTCGAGCTTCACGCCTTTGTCGTTAGTCAAATGCAGTTGAATGGTCACCGAATCGATGGGCGTGTGCGGACAGTTTTGTTTTGCCTCGCCGATTTTGAATGTGCCCGAAAATGGCAATTGATTGCCGGCCTCGTCAACACACCAGCAGAATTCATCGTTGCATTGAGTTGGCACAAAACTGCCGTTAACATTGCAGGCAACCGGGAACGAGGCGGTTTTCTTCAGCGACAGACAACGCGTCGATGTTATGACTAATTTCGTTGTGCTCTTCGAAGTGGCCATTGGCAAGTGGTCGACACGTTTGAGCAGCTTATCGGTAACTGTTGACATAGCGGTTGTGTACTCTTCCCCGAAGTCTTCGGCCAGCATATCATCGTCGTCGGTCCCCATCATCAGATCGTCTTCAATGTCATTGCCGATGACGGTCATCTGTCGGATGAGCTCCTCCATGACTGGGTCCATGATGCGCTCAGGCGCCACGAGAGACTTTCGACGGGCCTGTCGATAATTGCATGTGGGCTCAAAGTCTCGCGTGAGCGACCCCTTCAAGGGGGCACCCACTTTATCGGCACACCAACAAACACCCAAGCCGCCGGTATTTCGCACCGAACGACCTACTTCGTTCTCTTCAAGCGTCGTGCCCAGACACTGAATGGGACTCCATGAGCCCGTATCTGGATCACACCGTGGCTGGAACCATGACACCATTTGACCAACACGCCGCGCAGCTAACTCATTCCGGAGTTTTAATCGCTCGCACGATGTCAACGCTGAAAATCGAAAATGGAGAGAAAAAAATGTTGAAATCGGCTCATTTGACTCATTCGGATTCAATTTGGATTCATTTGAATATTTTATGACTGCGTTCGCGCACGCGACCACTCGCCATGACTTACTTGGACAAACAGAGGCACAGGCACTTTCACTGTGAAATGAATTTTTGGTGTGACATGATTTTGACACCGATTTGTACACGCACTTGTTCAGCTTGGGCGAGAACTGCCAAATTTGGTTGAGTTCATTTGAGCGATTAGATTTGCTTTCGATGCATGTGGACTCGATTGATTCGAAGCAGACGTCTCCTAGAAAAATGAGAACAAATCAATCATAGTCTTTGTTCGCCCGAAACCAGCGAGGTGCACTTACTGGTTTTGCCGCAGCAAACGCCACGTCTCGAGGTGATGTCCAACTGACAGCTGTGTGTTGACGGACATTGGTCAGCATCGCGTTGCGGTCCGCAGCTGATGATTTTGTCATTTCGCTTGAGAGGAGCGCCTTCCGTGCACACGGTATCGTGTTGTGGGACGCAGATGGGCATCTTTGGGCAAGGTTCATCGGTGCAATAGACCGTCAGCAATTGGCATTGTTCGCCAACGGGGCAGGTGATTTGATCGCATGGATCATGGCACTGGCACGTCTTACAGCCTTTCGCATCCATCAGATAGCCACGTTCGCAATGCACCGAGCACTCGTACATCGGGCAGCCGTTTATGCGACTCTCCTTCTGTCGGCAGTCTGGGGTGGCCCCATTGAAGGTTTTCGTGCCGATCACTTCGTTGCCTTGCTCGTCAACGCACCAGCAAATGTTTTGGGGACCGCATTGGATCTCATTGAACTTGCCGGTAACTTCGTCGCATTGCGCGATATACTTTTGTTTGGCCGGCACGCCCAGTTCGAATGATGTATGATATTGGATAGTCTGCAGGTGCTGGCACGCCGTCTTCAACTGCGGCTCAATGCACTGAGTGCCGCATCCGTTCGAACAGCATTTCTTGGTGGCCTCGCAGTGCGAATCAGATCGGCATTCATACTCGCATGAATCGATTTCGGAGCCTTCGCTGCCTGGTGGCACCAAAAATGGACACTGACCAGGTTTCTTGGGCAAACATGCCGGCACTGGCGGGCAATATTCGCCCTCGCAGGCTACGTCAACGGAACGGCATTCGTAGTTCTCGGGGCAGACCGTGCCATCACATGGGTCACGGCATTCGCATGTCGGACACTTGGTTTCTGGATCGAGGACGAATCCAAAGTCACAGCCCATTCGGCACGTGATATCGAGACAGTCGATTGACTGGCGCAGTCTGTTTTGGGAAGAATAATTAATGACCGTCCGAAAGGAGCTCCACGTCAACACTTACCGTTCGCAGGACATCGCTTGAGTGCCATTGGTTCGCGAGGCTGGAATTTCCGTGCCAAAACCATCCACACACCAACACTCGTCCACGAGCACCTCTAGCATCTCCTCGTTTCGTTCAACCGATGATCCTCCGTCATTTTGGAAATGCTTTTTCGGTTTGTTGTAGCTCACCTTGGCATCCATCCGATCGATCATTTGATAGTTGAAACTATTGGCGTCCACGATTTTTGCGCTTCGCTGTTCAACATTCTCGCTCAAAGCCATTAATCGACGGTTTTTCAGTTCTTGAATTCGCTTCTGCTCGGCTCGGCTGAGGAACTTCTTTTTGCGGACACATTGCTTTGCCTGGTAGCTGCCGTCAGTGTTGCAGACCGGGGATGGCAGAGCCAAGAACATTTCTTCTTCGGTACCAACCATTCGACTGGAGAAATCACGCAGGTATTCGCACACTGAAGCAAAGAAGCTACCATCAGCAATCGCTCGATTCACAAGAAATCGTTTGTTGAAATCTTACTTGTTTGCCTTCGGTCGGCTTCCAATTCCAGGGTTTCTGATCCGGCCTCAAGATTCTCCTCTACCTTTGGACAGCACACGCTTTTAGCGCTGCTGTGCAGTTTTGTACAAACAAATTGCGAGGGACAATCCGATAGCTGGCGTGCTCGACGTTCGGTGGCGTCTTCGTCGTCATCGAAGAATGTCTTGGCTTGGAATTGACGCGTGTCTGAAGGGGCTGAAAAGCAGATTTTCTTCAAAAAACTGTTCTAAAAAGCTATGTTAAAACACCAACCTTCTTCAACACAATAAAGGACCTCGTCGGTGATGTTATTAACCAGCGGCGAGCCAATCTCGCATGGATTGGAATAGACGATATCCGGCTTGCAGATCGGTTCAGCAGCACATAGAGCAGATCCTGACGAACACTTCGCGTCCCTCGCGACCTCGCAATGGAAGCCATTTGGACATTGATAGCCTTCGCATGGCTCGGAGCACTCGCACGTTGGGCAATTGTTGTGATCGTTCTTGAATCCATACTCGCAAATGGCTGCGCAAATGTTCTTATCGCAATTCTTCGACATATCAAAGCTGCGACCGGAGCTCTTCTTCGGCACAGCATCACAAGTGATTAAAGCCGCGGCGCCCATCGAACCTTCAATTTTGTGACCATTTTGAGCATCCACACACCAACACACAAGCCCATTCCTCGAGCACTGTCGTGGCGTGAACGCACCGGACGAACCATCGCAATTCGGCACGTAACCTCGTCCCTCACGATCATTCAGCGCCAAGAGATCGGACAGCATTTTGTATTGATGACAGGTGGTAACATTCGAGGGCATTTGACAATGTTTGCCGGCGCCGCACAGGTCAGTCTCGCTGTCACAGCACTTCTGCAATTGTGGACATTCCAAGTCGTGTGCGCAGGTGGAGCCACAGACGAACTCGCCAACATCGCTGGCCTTCGGACAGATGCCGGGCTTCTCGAAGACGACTGGGGCCTGACAACAGACACCGTAATCATTCCCTGGTTGGACCATGCACTTGTAAGTGGGTGGACAGGCGGGTTTTCCAGCCTCATTGCCGCACAAGAAGGGCCGTACAGTGTCGGTGATGGTGAGCGGAGCGCCAGCTGGGCACAGATCGTCCAGCGAGCGAGACTTGCGGCATGTCGGAATCGGCGGACAGGGTTCTTTGGCGCACTTAATCTCCGTTGGCTGGCATTCCAGTGAGCCCGGGCAGGTGACTCCCTCGCAAGGATCGCGACACTGGCACACGCGGCAACCACTGCGGGCATCTCGATTGAACCCGGACGGGCAGAACATCCGACACGACGATTCCGGGCACACTGACGTCACATTACATGAGACAATGTCGCTCTTCAATTCCTGATGCGTGCCCGGTACTCGAACTCCGTAGCTGTCGACGCACCAGCAATCCTGGCCATTTGCCTCATCAGCGCATTGGATCGGTTCGAAATCACCAGATTTCGTGCACTTCGGCACACGCACCTTAGTTGATGTATGCGAGTCATCAAACAGTTTGGCCCGTCGTGACTCAGCTTGTCGTAGATGCTGGCAAATAGTCAATGTGTCTGTGACGAACGGTTGTTGGAATGGGAAGGTGAACGTTAGTGATTGCGGAAGATGATTCGCCGGTCGAAGAAAGAAAGACAGAAGAATTGAAAAAAAATACCGAAATGAGACTCACCTGAATCAGAATCAGCAGTGACGGCCCCAGCCTGCAAAAAACTTAGCAGAATTGACAAATTCAACACCCAGAGATTAGGTCGATTCTTCATCTTGACATATATTCGTTATTTCACAGGAGCGATCGTTCACCAAAAATCTGAAAGACGAAAACCACTGAAATCCACTGAAAGCCACTGAAAACCACGAACGGATGAGCAGTCAATGTTCTCTCTCTTCATTTCTTCAGGTCGCCTGCCAGCGCGAAACCGCGACACGCGACATGCGACACACGCCGTTA
>JANSTV010074916.1:0-10294 GCA_027564135.1 Lestremia cinerea | reverse complement strand
ATTGCTTGCATCCACGAGTAACGGTAAGTCGATTGAAATTTTCAGAATTTTCAGAAATGCATACAGTTAAGATAACGGTAAGTCCCCCCGCCTCTTCCACGTCGCGCTTTTTGATGAAACTTTATCGCGCAAAATGTACGACCAAACGCAACATTGTCTGGGCATTTTGTAGAGCGCGCAAATAGCGTATATATCTAATGAAAAGAAAAACTAAGCTCATTCTTTCGTTTTGGCATTATTTTCTCTTCAACATTTTATGAATGCGCCATAATACGACTTTATGCAAGCCTTTCATTTTGATTCCTGCCAAGATTGTAACAAAGTTTGTGCAGTTTACTTTCATTGAGAATCGCATGCTTTTTGCAGGAGAAGAGCCGACAGGGAATTTATCATTGAAATAACAAATAACAAATAGTTGAGTTTTCTATAGAGCTCCATGGGGAGCATTGTGCGGTTGGAGGGGAGCCTCGAGTATCTCGTCAGGAAGCGTGTGCTTGGGGAAGGATTAAACGCACTGGAAGATCAAAATGAAAGTGCTCAAAGGTTATTCGGTTTGCCTTGAGCTGGGTTTATGAGAATCTGATTAGAAACATCTGATTTCCGGGATAATCCTATACGATTTCATGAAATCTCTGTTCAAAACTCGATGAATGGATTGACACTACCCTCAAAGGCGTGAACGACTCCTACGCAACTGAAATTCATTCAAAGATTTCCCATGTAATCTCTGACCTCATTCATTCATGCCGTTAACCAGCTTAATTGAACCCACTTTAGAACACCTGACCGCTTTCGCACAGCGCCTGGTGACTGTGAGAAACATCAACGCAATCGAAAACAAACTCGATCGTGATGCGACTACCGTTCGTTTTCCACAAACGCAACCCCAAAACGGTGATTTTCATGTCTTCGATTCTTCGATGTCGAGTCATTCATTCATTCGACGAACTCAAAGCATTGGAATCGACCATTCGATGCAACATCGCGAATCAACTGTCGGCCACTGGGTCGACTGCAGACTGAATTTATGTGATTTTAAAGGCAAACAAAATGTGAAAATGTTAATTAACCTCGTCGCAAAATGCAAAATGTAAATCACAGAAAAGTCAATTCGTTTCGAACGGCGGCTGCAATTCCGATTGCTATTTCCATTCCATTTGATTTGCGTGTGCATCAAGAGGTGGACGAGCGGTCGATTTATTTTTAGTTTAATCATTCATCAATGCCTCCAACGGATGATGGATTTGTGTGGATTTCGTGCTGAGAGTCGGTTGAGCTGATTTTTCCGGCTGGCACCCTTTGATTTCCATCAGAATCGATCAGACAACGACCTCCCGTACCGGCCCTGCGCTACCAACAATATCCAAACTACTTAATTAACATCAGCCCATTGGATACGCGCGAGCTCTCGCACGGTGCGAATCGAATTGAATTCATGCGGTGTGCCGTCGAATGTCGAGAAATATTAATTTTCAAATTGCCTTTGGCAAGTTGTGTACGAGCTCGAGCACCGACACCATAGCTCATACGTGGCAGGTTTGATGGAAATTCGGGCAAAATTGATTATGCCATTGGCATATTGTCGAGGCGTGCATATAGGCGGCTCGAATTCGAGTGGGTTATCCGGGCAGAGTGAACAAAGCTTTTGGTTCAGCTGCGAAAAGTTTCGAGTGACACCAAGTCGATAGGCGCATTGAGCTTGTTGGGCTCTGATGGATGGCATTGACACTCCAAAGTTGAAATTTGCATAAAGCCGATGAATGACATCTCTTGCGCAGACTGTCCTAATCGGTTATCTCGAGTGGAATTGTGCTTCCATATTCCCGGATCGTGTCGTCGTCATGTCAATCATTGCTATCAAAATATAGCTCTCCTGAAACCCGAAACAGAACTTTAATTACTTTCATTTCATGAATATTTAATTGGCAAAAAAACGTTTGTTGACAGCATTTATTAATTTTGATATCGAAATGTGTTGTACGACACTGGTGGCAGTGGCGTGCGGCGGCGGCAACGAAATTGACGCAGCCACCAAGTAGACATGCCAATGCTCCGTTCGAAGCTTTATCATTTGCGGTCGATCATCGATCCCAAACGAATCGAATTGGCGTCTCTCACGCAAACCGCATGGGGTTCTGTCACAATCTTCTTTTTTCCATCCGACTTATTGTTGGTATTTGAGGTTTCCGTTGGCCGACATTGTTTACATGGCGGTGTTTGTCTGACAAATTGAAACGTTTGGATAAATAACGCGAGCTGGTTCGACGAATGTGAACGGCAATTAGAATCGCTTTTTTTTTCTTCGTTTCATTTGGGAAATTGAAAGGCATTTTGATGATGATGGAAATGCTTTGACGGAATTTGATGGAGTTCTGTCGAATCGGACGATGGGTGAATGATTTTTTGCCGGTGTGGATGATTGATTTGGGGATTATCTCGCGATTTGGGTCAAGCATTAGGTTGCCAAGGTGACGGATGGCGAATCAGCTGTGAGGTATTTCTGGTATATGATTTGGCATCTCTGAACAGCAGTGGATGAAACTGAACTCACCTCATCTCAACTCCCATCAGCCTAAACTCATCTCAACTCAACTCACCTCATCTCAACTTTTTAGCTCCATAAACTAACCTCATTCTCAGTTTCATGAAATCCACATGAAAATATTCCAATTCACGATCCGCTATTCACTTTCAACCCCACAATCGACTACCCACTGCTTTACATCAAGCCAATATAGACCAATCCCCACACCTTTAACTCGATAGAATGCAATTCTCTCCATAAGCCTGCTCGTTTAATCCGCATTGCAACTCACATAATAAATTTATTAGAATAATATTTACCGAAACGAAGAACACGAAAGAGCTGTTCAGCAAAGTCACAACTACGACAAACTTTTGCAAAAAAAAAAATGTTATTTGTTGTCATTGGAATCGTCGTCGTGTCCAGTCGGTGGAGCAATTCAGCGAAAGTAAATCAAACCAGCACGCCCACAATTCCACCGATTACTCACCAACGTACCGAACCGCACCGCAGCATACAAAGTGAAAACTATTGTTTACTCGACGGCGACGAGGCGGACGAAGACAACGACAACAGCACATTGTTGCTGGCAGTCTAACATCGACATATCCGCATAGGAGCATCACCACCGAACGCCTGACCTGAATATGATTTTCCCCCAACGATGAAGCCTTCATCACGAGGGAACCACGATTCACGTGAACCAATCTATCGAACGTTATTTTTAGTGGAAAAAAATTACGATGAAAAAAAATAAAACAATTTTTCTCAATCGAAATTGTGTCAATTAACGCTAAATGAAATCAAAATCACGCTCGTCGATGGGGTGAATGGTCGTCGTCGATTGGAAAATGCATCTGATGGTTCAATGCGGGGTGAGAAATTGATTGGCCGCGACAACATTTCAATTAAAATTTTATATCCTTTTCGGAAACGGCCGTCTTCCAATCGTCAAGCTCGGGCTGCAATGTTTGCTTTGACAAAACAATATGCCAAACAAAGTGAATACAATACAAATTGAACAATTAGAACCCTTCCATCGGAACGATCGATCAATCATGACCCAAATGAAATGTGAGCGTTTTGTCATTAGTCAAACGGGGCCGGTTGCTTTGATACGGCCGATTTGGAGGAGTTTTATCAGTTTAATTACGATTTGTGATGACCAAAGATGAAGCGACTGAACCAAACAAAAGGTCAGGACTCTTTGATCAAAAGCAACCAACTTTCAATTGGAAGCAATTTGATTGGTGCTTTCCCTCCAACTCGGAGGTTCATGTTTCGAGCGTTAAACCTGAGCACATCACATTTTGCTATTGCATTTCACGAGCGTCTTTTCGAAACTTGAACAAATTACTGCGCCTGTTGCGGTGCAATGTTACATGAAATTTAATTGAATCTCAATTACTGGCGTCACCGCAGGCAAACATTGAATCACGGTGATCGTGAACGCTCTGAGCATGCCCTCGGCTCGTTCCAATCGTCACTCAACCGTCGACCACAATCGAAACCTTCACTGTGATCAGCCTCATTGAGAACCCATTAGTTTGCTTGCCGCCTGCCGAACCGCATCGTTCGTCCGTGCGTTTCGTTCACTTCCCCGCACCGTCCTTCGTTTCGTTCCATTTCGAAAATGGCAAAAACAGAAATGTATGCCCGAATCGTTCAATATTTGTTTGGTTCATCGAGATGCGATTAAAACGGCATTTTCGATGACGATGCGCTTGTTGATATGTGCGATGAATTCGATGATTTTGATGGAATCGATACGGAGCATCGTTTTCGAATTGAGTCAACATTTTGCCAATGGTAAATATTGGCAATTGTCCCATTACTGTTTGCGAGTCACAGCCAACAGTGGAACGACAAACAACGATTGAATATCAAACGCTCTCTCGACTAAATTGGATGTACAAGCTTTGCTGAATTGCGTGGGGGACAATACAGTTGCCGAGAGCTGATAGGCTTTTTTCTCGCTAATTCTCCGATCCACTCGAAAAATTATCGATAATTTTGGGGTTTTTTGGAAGTCATTGTTGGGTTTTCAAAGGTCTCGGACAGGTTTCTGGTCTCCCCTCATGGCAAGCTCCACTGAGGAAATTACTACGTTCCATTAGGCCCGTCGTGATGCATTCGCTCCGAACGGCCCTCCAAAAACACCCTTCCAAAAATAAAAATCCATTTTTAGATTATCAATTTTTAGATTCTCGCCCTGCCCCACTTCCGCTACAACTCACTCACTCATAATTGATTATCTCTTGCAGAACAACCCCGACGACTCACGCACGCAGCCCAATCCTGAATGGAAAAATAATCACAATTATTTTGGTGTTCAATTGTTCAATTACAACAAGAGATGTCGTCAATGAGAGGTGCGAGCGTTCGTCCCGGATAATTGTGACGACGATTCAACTGCTGGCCAAATAATCGACGGCAAAGTGTCGGCTGTTGTTCCTCACATCGTATTTTCATGAATGAATTCAAAGTACTGGCAAGAATATAAACGGTTATGTTGAATCGTCAAGTGGTTTCGTTTTGTGCGCCAAGTCACAGCAACTAGTGAACATTCAAGCATGTAAAATCGAATTGAACGACTGCTCTTGACGGTTGATTGTGTTTTTGTAATCGATTCGGCCATTGTTTTTTTTCGGATTATTCTCGGCGAGCAGAGAATCACATTAATCGCAATTGAAAACGTAAATCGAAAATTTTTGCCGCGATGCTGACTGGAATTGATAACGATGAGATAACACAAGCATCTGTTCCTGATCTCAGGTAAATTATTGATGGCTCTCCAGCGGGTTATAGTCGACAGGATTTATTCAAGTGACTGCTTGCGCGCTATGGAATGAGAATGAGCTCTCCAATCAGCCAAGTTATTTCGCGGAAAGACTTTTAGATTATAATGAGATCCTCTGAAAGGGTCGTTGAGTCTTCAAACTGCTTGGTTCCTTTCAAACTGTAATGGAACAGACAACGTCCCATTGAAGATCCCAGTTGTGGCACAACTCTATTTATCGATTTCAAGAGCTCTCACCCACAAAGAGATTGTCGATATTGAAAACAAATTTTAATTGCTGACTGCAGATGCAGCTTTGATTCATTCAATTTGGAACCAGTCAAGGGAATTTTCCAATTATTCGAGAAGATAGGCAGGCAAGCGGTTTCAACGAAATTAAACTCTTCAAAAATATTGCTCTCAAAATTTCCCTCGGAAAGTCTCTGATAGAGTTCCACATCAGATGTCGAATCAAAAAGATAATTCTCATAAAGGCCCGAACTGAAGAGCATTATCTGGAATGGAAGCGCTTGTTGAAAACCGTGAACATCAATAAAGAATGTCATCCAATATTTCCAACATCAGTCTCGTAGGAATAAGCTAGAAACGCTTCAAAACAACATCCATCAATGTAATCACCTGTAAATATTCCCTCGCGTTTGCTTCATCCACAACACCTGTACCCCATTCCACTGCCAGTAGCTCACCTCAGCTGAAACAGCAAACGCTAATAGAATTAAAATCGATATGATTCGCATCGCAAAAGCTCCTCGTTAGAAAAACCCCGTTTGCAGTCACTTCACCGCAAACACACGAATTACAAATACACCCGCACACGCACCTACTCGCACACACATATTTCACAGAGGCATAGATTCAATGGGGGAAAATGAATTATTCCAATTTCAGGAAGCTCAAAGACGATGATTTCGGATCACAACGGTATGTTTATTTATTATTCATTCATCCATTCAACGTTTTAGAATTACCTCGTGGAAATGGCTCAATTGCTGATCCCGTTCGTCGAATCGATAATCGTGCCGTTTACTCGTCCTTTTGGATATCGCACCGTCAGTTGAATGGAAACATGCTGACGAGCAAGCATTCTTAGTTTAATCTGATTGAATGTTTATCGTTCTGCTGTCGAAGACGATTTTTAACCGATTATTCTGGAGCTTGAGCTGGAATGAGTTTGTGGTTTTGCTTGGGTTGTCTGACCGCGAGAGAGAAATGCTGCGGTCGCGGATGTGAGATTCTTCATGACGGAAGGGTTGTGGACATTAGGGGTGGACGATTTGATACCCAGCATTTCGACATCGATATAAATATATCGATATCGATAAGTTCACCAACTTACCCATCGTAATAAGCTTTAAGATCTCTTTAAAACTCTCATCTCCACGCATCGACATCAACAAAACACCTAAATCCGATTCAACCGCAGTCGCACCGCAACCAAAGGGATGAAAACAGTAAAATCTCTTCTTAATTTTCCATGCAAATCAACTGAATCCAACCAACGCCAACAGAGTCTACAAAAAGACATCACAGAACTCAGTACTGACATTGTATTTGGGCACTCGGGACGTAATATGCCGACAAGGGGTTGTCGAACCATTGCGTGGTGTTATTTACATCGATCCGAAATACGCTGGAAGTCATAAAATTTACGGTCAACTAACACTTACATTTCGGTGAGTAAACATTTGCACAAACGAATAATTACAGCTTTTCATTGACATTGGGTTGAAGTTTGGCGGTGTGCGTCACCCGTGTTCGATAATCCGAGATGTCAATGAGGGATTACCCAAAAGTCGTTCGGTCTCAGCGTCAAAATGAGCGATATTTTAAACTTGTCTCATTCGAAACAAGGTCGCGTCGCGAAATAAACCATTTTCCAATTGGAGATTATTCTATGAAACTCGTCTCGTAAACGGATCACAACAAACCCACAACCCGTCAGCAACATGCACGATGGAAAGAAGTCACAATCGAAACGAGCAGTCAATAGAAATCTTTGAATAGATTCAATTCTATATCAATTATCGTCAGCTCAGACAGCTGCCAGTCGCACAGACACTCGCACAAGCGTACGCGCGTACACACAACAAAGCTAAAAATGAAATGGAATGCAATTTTGGCTCGTGTGCATTGTACCGTTTGGATTATTTGACCTTTCTCGGTCGAGGAAATTGTGCTTGCATTACCCAATGGGCTTCCAATGTGGATTGAGTTAGCGATGCTTGACAGATCAGAGGGAGGATTGGCAGTAACTTGAAGCCACCAGCCAATGTTGGTCAATTCCCTCAACGGGTACGCTATGCAACACAATACATTTGATTTTATGTTTACGTTCGCATCAAATGAAAATCCCATTTTCTCTTCGCCCCGAAGCTTCAAACGGAACTCAGCGTAATGTTTCCGATTTTCCAAATTAAAAGTTTTTTTTTTTGGCATTTTTCCGCTTGTTGCTTTCGCGATTGCTATTCTTTCGGTTGTTGCTGCTGCCGTCGTCGTCGTCAAAACGAAAATAAAAAGTTGAAAAAAATACTTTTTGATTTAATTACACGGTGAAATGAAATTTTCGGCCGAGGGGAGAGCTGGCACGCATACGGGGATGTTGGTAACTGGCTGAGATTGTTTTTCAATTGAGTTTTTAACGAGACGAGTTTCGCGGTGAGTTCGTCGAGTGATAATTTGCTGAAGCGGCCACCGTTGGCTTCGATGGAAATAATTGCGGGAAATTCGAGTGGTTTTGCTGGATGGTGTTTGATGAGGGACGGTAAAATCGTCAGAGTGATGATGACATTGTTTGCTTGCTTCGTTTCAGATATGGCCGCGAGGATGAAGAAGTGATGGGACTGAAATTTTGTAATGAAGCCATAATCGCATTGAGACAGATTTGGCCAACGACCGATGAGAAAGAGGATATGTCACCGTTGCAGGTAAGACGAGCTGATAATTTGCTGGCCGTTTTGTGGAATTTAGAGTCTTGCTGGCCGAGATTGACATTTCGACCAAAAGCATTTTTGGATGAATTTTTTATGACCTTTTCGCTGAATACCATCGCAATGAGATGGATTCTTCACGAGTTTCACCTGCGCTGAGTGGAGATGGGGGGAATCCCTAAAATAATTTCTCAAGGTCTCCCTGTTCTTGAGGAGTTATTAAGGATTTTCGAAATGCAGACTAGACAACTATGGCTTTTCTCTCAGACGGTAACTTGAAAGTTCTGGGAAACGAATATGAACTAAGGAGTCTACTGAGATTCAGACATGAAATTGACTTTGGCGGTGTGAAGATTTGGCACGCACGAAATCCAAAAATAAATGCATACGAGATTCTTCTCACACAATTGGCTCTTCTCAAAACTCCGTCCCACCTGAGTGGCACAAATCGAACCCTATCATTGGATTGGTGTGGTAAGCTTCCAACGATCTGATTTCCAATGCAATCAGAAGCATCTTGTATTCGATAGCGGTTTTGTGGTTTCATCGAATTGATTTCGAAACCCGCGAAAGCTTTTGAGAACCGCCTCTTTGCGTGCGTGGCCCCTTCCAACTTTTCCAGCCAAAGCCGCCTTATCATTCAAACTTCACAAAGCGTCGTAATTCCGTCATCGCCAGCACCGTCCGAACAACTCATCGAGTGCCATCGCATCGTTCATTCAGAATTCGTTCTATTGTCACGTCGAGGAAAATGCCAAAGTGTCTCCAACATTTCGAATTCAATTAATGCCACTCAAAATGAAAGATAAACGCAACGACAGCAATGCCATTTTGCGGTAAAGTTGACATTTCGGTGATTTTTATCATCGACCATTCGATGGTCGTTGGCGGTCTGGAAAACTCATTCAAAAACGAATTGAGGAGCAAAGACTATTTTCAGCCGGAGCTATTCGTTGAATTGGCGGAAATCGTGTGTTGGAGGATGTTGTCGATTTGCACGAGTGAGATTCGTTCTATTTGTGCCGTTCACGTGTAATTAAACTCTCTGCCATTCGATGCGATGGCATCGAATTTCGTAATTACGTTCCACTTTGCCGAGCAACTTGCCGTTAAAATTGTTTTGTTTTTGAATTGGGGTTTATCGATGCCAATGAATTCCCATTTTCCCTTCGATCGACAACCGTTCGCCGAAAAGCGAATTCAGAAGCCAATGTCCGACTAACCTTCGCTGTCACGTTGACCCAACGAGTGTCTGGCTTTCAATTGAGAAATCAACGGTTTGTTTTTATTTCTCCCAACGCGAATCGTTTTTAGAAAATTCCAGTCAAACCACCGACCGAACAACCAATCGACCGAATGAATGCATCGATTACAGTCAACACGACCGACCGACCGACAGGTTTCCTGTCAGCTGTTTGCCTTCACAACGTTCCGAATGGGTTCGTTTGATGTGTTTATTCTTCGACATCGATTATGCATTTGCATAAATTCCCTTCGCACGGCATGCTATCCCTTTTGTTAGTGCGTCTTGAACAGAAAGTCTCTGCCGGGTTTCGAAATGGTCGGACAATAACAAACGAGATGGCGGTTTGCTCGAATGGGTTGAGGATGAAAAAACAATACCTTCGGCGGATTTTTTCATGGTTTTCGGTTTGGTTGAGCGGTCGCAATGGAACTTTGGGGCGAATGGGTCTCCTGATGGGGTCCAGGGACGATGACGATGCTCCAAAATCAAATTCCTTGAATCATTTTCGTACACTCTGGGCACGTGCTTGAAAACGCATTGAGAACTTTTCAAAAACAAAAAGACATGGGCTTTTCCGTGGAGTATTCCATGGAGTGGGCGATCGATGGCATTTCTTGTCGACATCATTGGTTTTGGGGTTTGATATGAACACACACATGCTAACCAAAATCGTCAAGCTCTTCCGTCGCCCACTCCTCGCATCAACCCCCCGTCGAAGCTCGAGATGGAAATCGATTGTCGTTCAAAATCCACATTATTGTTTACATAAAAATGCTCTTCACATAAAACATCCATTT
>JANSTV010074905.1:0-10295 GCA_027564135.1 Lestremia cinerea | reverse complement strand
CGGCTCGAATTCAAATCTGCGACATTTCGTAGCGTTTGCAATATTCAAGTGAACAATCCGAGCGATGAAATCTTTTCAGGATTTTCTCTATCTTCACCGCATCGGCTGTCGGCACACGCAATATCCGCAGCATCGTATTGTGTGTATCGTTTCGCATGGAATATATCGTTTTTAATGAAGGAATTATGCGAATGACGAATTTCTTTTAATTTTTGGGGATTACATTGTCTGTGGATTTGCGGAATAGCAATTGGGGCTGGTGTACGTGGAGCTTTGACGATTTGTGACTTATGCTATGTTTACTCACCGGTATCATTTGGATGGAGGGGCTTCAGAAGTGAGCGATACTGAAATGTGGAAAAATCTCATAACATCGGCTTTTTACTCGAAATTCGGTGGCTTCAAAGTGATGCCAAGGACAGTGCTGTCAAGTGGGGGGTTTCCAACATTCAATTTGACCATATTTACGTTGCCCAGCACGTGCTACTTGGCAATATGCTTACAAGCTCATGAGCACACGCAGCGTCGACGTTTTGATGACGACGAGACGACGAGACGACCATAAAAAATGCCACACATGACCGGCTGGCTGGCCGTTTGCTCATTTGCATACTTGAAGAATGCATTCTGAATGGCATCATCACATTAAGATTGCAAAAGTGAATTATGCAATAACAAAGTGAGTAATTGCGCGAGCACAGACAGTAGATAATTCAAGAGCGTCACCCACGTGAGACGTGAATGCGTGAATGATTTGTTGAAGAATCGGTCGACGGTTCGTTGCTGGCAATGAAATAGACTTTTTTCGAAGAATTTCGGTGGCTTTTTTGCCGTTGCCCTTGACATTGAACATTGAGCATGGAGCGATGAGTTAATTGGATTTTGCTCAATTCATTTTCTATTCTCGTTTCGAGTCATTCAAACTGTGTCGAACAGTTGGATATGTTCTTTTGACGTTCTCCCCCCACCCATTCCATCGTGAGGTAAATCGCGAAGCGAGAACTTGTGAAGAAATTATGCATTATGTTGCGAATTCGCATGGCGGTTCGCTCTCAAGGTGGAATTGTGCTTTCATTGGACACGTTTTTTTTGCTTCGAATCATCAGGCTAGAGCATGCCATAAGCTGAACAAACCATTCCAAGTCAACGAGCAATCCCATTAATCACCCGACGATTCGGTTACGTAATTGGATTTGTCAGCACAAGAGCAATAACGTCTTAATGATTGGTCGTGATTAGTCGGGATTGAAACGATACCATCAAACCGGTCACCGAAAGAGCAGGCCGGCTTTGTTTTGTGCGGCGACAGCGGTTAATCCAAATACGAAATTTTTCCATGAGCGATATTTGATGCAAAGGCAATGGCTGTGAGGTTCGTCAGTGATTGATGTCCGTCTGACGTTAATTCTGTCCTTGGATTATCTCTTTTGTTTGTTCGCATCTTACCTGTTGGATGGCTGCTTGCAGGATGTTTGGTGGAAACATGTTTCTGAAATAAAACAAAGCCATTGTGAACTCCATTTTGAAAACGAGACTGCATGATGGGGAAGATAATTGAGATTCGAGTAGGACATGCGCTGAATGAATGCGATGAATTATAATGGAAACGATCGTGATGAATCCTAAATGAATGCAAATTGATCGTTAACGATCAAAACACACGTTAACCACATCGATTGGAGGCGAACAAGAAATTTCTCTTTGAAATAAACGATTTGAATAAAACTCAAATTGCTTTTAATGTGTCATAATCCAGTTGTAAATGCCGCACTGGGAACGTCGCGGAACAAGCAACACCAAATGTTTCGGTTTCAACTGGATTGAACAGCTTGTCGATCGGTTAGAACCAGAATGTATCAGATCAACTCGATCCATCAATTACAAAGTGATAGTTTGCAGTTCATTTGCCGGAAACTCTTAGCGAACAAGCCGAGTGAATATCGATGGGCCCCATTAGTTGAAATTCATATTGAGCTACGGCGATCAACCGTAGATAGCACCGACCGACTTGAGCTGAACACTTCAGCCACTGCGTCAAAACTAGTGGAATATTCCAGTTGTCATTTTAAAGGCTTGCCAAGCATTGCAATTCTCATAATTTATGACTTCAGAAATGACGGAGTTGCTTTTTTTTTTGTAGCTCTTTCGAAAAACCGACAAAGCGATAGAATTTCGATTCTGAAACGTTCACCATCAAATCCAATCCAATGTTGTTATGCAAATAGCGTTGAAAGGCTATTGAAACTGACCGGATTGAAGCAAATTAGTTCGATCTCGTCTTGATACCGCCTGCGGTGTGCGATATGAATTGAGAGGTTCATTCTTGTCAAGACCAATGAACTTTGTGGCGAACCTCTGCGATCTTTGTCGCAATCAAAATGCCTGCCATGACGTCTTGTTCTCGACAATTTCTGGATCACGGGCGTCGTTCGAACTAGTACGATTTGGTTTTCTCGCGGTCATCACCGCATCGAAGAGGTTGGCAGCGAATCAATCACATTTCGATGCCTACTCGAACGTTGTTTCTAATGGCGGACGTGCAATCTAGCTCAGACACAACAGCACACCCAACGTCTCGATTGAGTCATCTCACTTCTCTTTGCAGTCATCATCAATACGTTTTGCAATAAATCAGTTGATTGAATGTCGAACAGGCAATTAAAAAATTGAATTGTGTTATTTATTTCAGGAAGGTTCAGCGTTATTTAATGGCTGCCTCGTTGTTTGTGCACTGGCACTCTACGGTAAGAAGATGGTGTCACTGGCGGACAAGTGCTTCGCAACACACTTTTCCTTCATTCCGGCAAAGCATCATTTTTATAGTTTGTTTTTCATTGTTCTTTCCTGGGAAAGTTCATGCGAACCGGAGGAAAATCTCCTCTCTCCAAGACACTTTGCCATTTTTTCGTTGTTTACCCAATAAAATGTGAACGACGCCCGTTCAACAACGATATAATTGCCATTTTATTTTTGGGTCAAGTACATAATTTTGCCCAGATCAACTTGACTTTGTTCCATATTTTTTGCTCATTCGTTTCTGCATTGTTGTCATGTTCGATATGTTAATTCTCGTTATTTTCACTTGAGTTTTCTCTCAGCGAAAAATTTACAATATTTTATGAAGGATGAGTGGCGCGAAAGTTGAATGTGCAACCAAGTAGAAGACCAATATTCGTTTCCAGCATATTCTCTTCTCGACACTTGAGCTTCTTTGGCGAGTGCACGACGAGCAGTGAAAAGACACGGCCCGGATATCCGGTTTTTCCCGTAGAAACAAAGGTTTTCCAACCAGGCACCCAACGAGCTCAAAGTCAATCAAAGCCCAAGCTGATGGGAAACGGTGCCGATTCTACAATCATGCCAGCACAATGGGAGGCTTACAGAAATGCCGTTGCAAGCGACCGAAATTGAACATACATTCACCATGGAAACGATTGTAAAATACATCACTCTGCTGGGCAACGTATTCCAAAACAGATTATGATGAATGTTTATTATCGCATTGATAATATCCGTTCCATCACCATTGAATTGCCCCAACCTGATTCATCAGCAATTCGTAACGTTATTAAGGTACACTCCGGCTAAGCTTCGATGTTGACCGGAGAGCTCACTGTCGATGTGGAGGTGATGAGTGTTTCGTTCATTGAATCAGTGGCATGCACGATGGAATGGTTCGAGGATGGGCATTCAGATTTTACGGGATTTATGGCAAACGATATAATCATTGAATTGCATTACAACATGCGCGTGGTTGTGCACAAGCACTCACACTCACACACTCACACACACAATAGCACGAAAGCGGAGAATTGCACCGCCGCTTTTGAATTGACGTTCATAAAGCGCAGTATGTGCCTTTCGGCTGAAATTTCAAATTTTTAATATTTCTTGATGCGTGAATTATTCGATGAATTGAGGAATTTCGGTCAATGTACCGCACGCATTGCCGTCGACGATGAACATAATTCTGGCTTCAAGAATTGCCAGACGGTTCAAGCACTTTCTTCAATTGACTTTTCAATCGAAAAGTCATCTCAATTTAATTGATTTCCCACGGCATTATTTACAAAATGGAAAACAAATTAATTGGCTCTCATTCGACGAACAACCGTCAAAACACTCGATATGACATCCAATGGCGTGAGTTGATCTCGAAAAGAAAAACAACAACAAATTTCGCCAGGCCAACGATGTGCCAATGAATAAATTAAAATTCCCAGCAAATGTAAATATTTGACGGGCGTAATCTGCGTAAATGTGTGTTGTCGTTTCGTGTTAATTGACGATCAATTAGCAGCTGGTGCCCGGTCATTAGCTTTAACAATGATTTTTTATCAAAGATCAGACGCACGCTATCAATGATTCAATCAAATGGAGATTGGTTCTCTGCTTCCGTGCTGTGTGTGTATGTGTGTGCGTGTATGTAGTTGTGTGTGTGCGTGTCTAAAAAGCGACCGATATGATTTGGTTCAAGACAATGCAGGGCGATGTGTTGTTGATGTTTTCGACACAACACCATTCAAGCGTCTCATTGCAGATGCCAATCGCACATATTTCGTGCACCCTAAACGAGGCAAATTGCGAAACGGTTCTGTTGCCGACTAATGTGTGAAATGCGGCAAAACAATCGGATGAGCGCAATGTCATAAATAGCACCGGAAGAGAGAGATTATGCTTGCGATTAATGCGACAATTCCTCTGGTGGCATAATGGCGGTTGGTGTGGCCAATCAGCGTGGCTCATCGTTTGATTTCTGTGTTGTTTTTCCATATTTTTAATTTTTTTTTCTTTCCAATATTTCCCAATATCTTTTCGACGACAGAAGGAGGATTGATGATTGACCTTTTTTTCTTTATTTGGAACTTCTCCGAACTGTCAAATTGACAGAACGACAATTAGCGTTGGATCGCGAAAAAGGTCTAAGCGGCTTGAATGAAAAGCACAAATAAAGATTTTCTCGTTAATTTTCACGATGCAAAGGGTCCGTTCAACTCAATTGGAAGGTTGAAAATGCGGTTGTCGGGCGTCTGACTCTAATTTTTGGGCAGATTGTCTGAAACGCCTTTTCTGCGATTTTCATTGTTCGATGGGTTGATTTGTCGTAAACAAATTTCCAGTTCGACAAATTCTCTAATTTAATTGCTTTTTAAGCTTTTTTTCCTATTCCAATTCCATTGACTTTGTTGGTTCTTCATTCGATTCGTTGCCGCGCAATGATGCCCGCATCACCAAATCTCGTTCCCAATTTGCATGCAAACAGCGAAAGGGACACAAACAATGACATCAAACGAGCCCATTAAACCAATGCAAATAATAGTCACAAAAGGAAACCAAACAATTCGATTTTGTTTGGCAGCGGAATAACGAATATTATTTTAGAGAAAAATACGCGAGCCGCATTTTTTACTCCGTCGTTTCGATTTTTCCAATTTTTTTTTGTATTACGAAGCCGTCGGATGGTGTGCGTGGTCGTTTGATCCCGCCCCATCTCACCTCCATCATCCCGTTTTCATCACGATGAAGCGAAAAAAATGTTAAACCATAAATTTCTGGATTTCGTTTCTTATCAAAGACTCGGCTTGACACAAAAGCCCGCCAGATTACATTTGGTTTGCTCCTTTGGCCGACCCTCAACCTCAACGAACGCAAAGTAGTTGCTCCCTTTTTCAATCTTGATATTCAAATCATTTCATCCCTCAATGGCAATCAAGCTTTTTCATCCCGCGTGCTCAAATCCAACGTGCTCACGAAAAATCGATGGAGAAAAGTTGACGAAGAAATCAACAGTCAATTGAGAATGCCAGGAGATATGCATCAGTTCGGGTCGCATTTCTCATCATTCAATTATTTCATCAATTTTCATGACAAAGTCATTTTTCCGAGCGCGTATTTTCTCATTCAACTCGCGCCAGAGATGGGCACGAAGCGTAGATGAATAAATGAATTAGAATTCATTTTCGCTTAAAAGAATTCGAAAATGCGGCAGCAGCCATTCGCAGAGACGAGGTGATCTTTTGTTGCTTTGAATGGTGCGACATGTTTTGCACGGGGCACGAATCGCATTTTATTTCAAATTAATTACATTCATCTGGAATTCATTTCCTTGCAAAACGCTGCTTTATTGAATGACGACAGCAAAGGCACTGTGTTGTCGAATGGCGTTGGTGGCTCTGCGAAAGACACCCAGACACCGTGTGACGATCGAGTGAATGAATGAAAATGCTCACTTTTCCGCCTCTCATTCTCTTTCGAAATTGAATTTGCATTGATTTTCTGGTAAAACGGTGATAGCATATGCCACTTACCTGACTAAATCTAGGAGGGTGTCGACGGTGAGAACAGGACGTGATTCGACTTTGGTCACTGCGGTTGCGGCAGTCTGTCCGACACCTGGCCGAATGATGCTCACCAAAATGATGCCGAGAACAACAGCCGACACTGTTGTTGTCAAATAGTAAAGAATCGCTCTGAAAAAGATGGAAAAACAATTCTAGTTTAATTCAATGCCATTGCTATGGGGAAGCGTGCACACCTAGTTCCCACTGAATGGCGGTCACTTTTCGTTGAATTTTAATCGAAACAACGACAATCAATTTAGCAACGTTAATCTCAGCTCGAAGTGATTAGATTCGAAATGAGAGACTAGGATTAGCATAATGATGGAGGTATTGATTACTTGAAGCAACTTCAATTAAGCCATTTATTCATTCGTGTTATCTGGAAATGACTTGAAGACATGACCACTACTCGTTGAGTAGTTCGACGGCACATCCTTTCGAAATGGATAAAATGCCAAGCAACCGAATTCACCAGAATCCACTTGTTGCTCTCCACACCGAAATTCACTCGACGCTTTTCGGCATCACAAAATAATGACCTTTGAATTATTAAACTCAGTCGTCTACAACGAAGCTATTCAACAAGTGTCTTCGCGCTACATTGGCTTGGAAACGAGCCAATTCCCAAGTTTACGAAACATCAGAATTGATTCAACTTGTCGGATTCTGTGCAAGACGTCCGTGTCGAGCTCAGCTTTGGCATGAGAAAAACCGATTTTTTTCTTTTTGTTGAATGAATTTTTCAGGCCGTGGTGTTTTTGATATCGACGAACAAATGGGATCGTAAAATGAAATTGATTCAAGTATCGTCGCCCACGCGGGCAGTTCGATAGACGATAGAACAAAGTGACAGATTCGGTCGAATGGCTTTTTAATTGAGGTACTTCCAACACATGTTTCACATTCGGTCAACTTCAAAATCACGGAAATAACAAGCTGACTCACCTTTTGGCAATCTTTCCGGACATATTCAAGTCCAATCCACCGATGGCACTCGTGATGGATGCCAACAGGAGTGGCACAATCAGACACTTGAGCATCCTGAAAGAGAAACAATGATGAACTCTCCATTCAACAATAGATTCATCCCCTCCCCCTCGCCCTCGCCTCTCCGTCAAACGTACCTCAAGAACAATTCCCCGGGATATTGTAAATACATGATGTGCCGGGGCTCCCACTTGTCGTTGGCATTTTTCAAAATGAGACCGACAATTGTTCCACCAACTACACCGCAAATCGTCAGAATGGTCAGCAAGTTCCGTTTCATGAAACCACCGACACCTCGACTGTTGACCGGCATGTTGACTGGTGTTTGTTTGTTTCCAAAGTGTTAGCTCGCACCAAATTCGTCCGATTGAATGTCAATTCACGTCGTTCAGGCTGCGAAGAAGAAACAAAAATGAAATTTTATTGAAATTATTTGCTACATAATAAATCGTGATGCTTGCGTCAACAATGACTTTTAAACGAGATAAGGCACACTCTTGCTGTGGAAAATATTGTGCATTTGTAATGAATGCGCATTCAAAGTGGACTTTGTTGTGGTTCAGCTTGCAGCGAATGCACAACCGTCCTTTGTTTTATTCCTCTTAATTGTAACAAATGCCAAATAATTTGTCAAATACAAATTCATTAAAAAAAATTAAAACACTTTTTTGTTGTTGTCAAAATAAGGCTGGATAAATTGTTGTGACGTTCAATTAAGTAACGTATTGATTAATTAATAAAAAAAAATATTGTTTTCATTTTCGTCGCAAATGAATATTAATTGGTTTCAATTTCATTGGCTTTTTGTGTTTTGTTAGTGTGTGTATGTGTGTGTGTATTTTGCTTGCACTCCGATGCGGTATCCATATCACCAAAGTACTCAACTGGCGTTCAAAGAAAAACTCCATGATTTCATTCAAATGGGACAGGCGTGAAGGCGGATTGTATTCGCTTACGATCCGTGAAGCGGCCGAACCGACCGATCTCAATTCGATTTCATTCCAGATCCGATACCAATTATCCTTTTGTCATTGCGAACTCGACAGACCTGGCGCGCAAACGATCCCATTCCCAACGGATTTATGACGTCATTATTCCTTTGTTTATGAAATTGAGCATTCTTATGGTTGTGTCCGCCACCGCATATCCAGAGCCTGCTAGGCTATCCATAACGCTTAAAGTCGCTTCGTTATCATAACTAGCCGTTCAGCGTCAACCAATCGACCAACGGAAAAGCATTTGGGGGAGGAAACGATACGAAGAGGAATGCCAAAGAGAAAATTGAATGCAATTATGTCATCAAGATTCATCTATTCGTTGGAACCAGGGAACAATTCGCGCTGCTCGTTTGCCACACAGGCCATTTGTGTTCGACTCACACCATCGACAACAATGAAGCCTGTCAAAATCAAGCGAACGGTGAAAGCTCGTTTGGCCACAATGACACGAACATTGTGCTGGAATGTTGGTATGAAGAAGGAAAACGAATCGGAACGGAACTCAACGCAATACGCAATCAACATGAATCGACGACACACCACAAAATGGGAAAATTATCAAAACGACCAGAGAACATTTTCGAAACGCATTCACTCGCATGCGTTCTCTGTCGATAATATTGCGAAATTTTTTTAAGAATTTTTATTGCTTTTGCCTGTCCAAAGCTGGGACGATCGGAATTTTTGGTATTTAATTGAAAATTTATTGAGAAATTTTGAGGCGATTCGGTTTCGCTTGTGATAGACCGATGGAGATGATTCGATTCGTCTCGTCCGAGTGGATGCCAGTCAGGGAATACAACACCAAAATGCAAAGTTTCTTTGATGTGAGACCACAAGTGAGCCATCAATTCCAAATGGGTAATTGGAACATGCCTGCGTCTGGCTAATGGGCTCATCGAATTTCGGTAGCTGTCAGCGATAATGGAGATGAAACAGTCGTTCCCAGGAGATCGATGGATTCTGGTAGGCGATTCTGTGGGGGCTGCGTGTTGAGCCTCGTGCACGAATTTCTCGGAAAGAAAGCTCATTTGAATACATCACTCAGATTGGAAACGAGAGTTTGACTTTGGATTTCAAATTGAAACAATTTCGGCAACAATTTCCAAATTAACTTTCACGAAATTGGATCGTCGGACAAAGCGAAAGACAATGCGGACATCAACGCGTTGCGGTAATTGCCCCCGCAGCAGAATTTTTGGATGATGTTGATGCCACTTTCGACATTGGCTGCACAATTTATCTTATTGGTTAAGTGTGTTATTTGTGTGCCAGCGACTGTGCCTGCGGTTATTGTGACAATTGTCATCATATCAACGAAATGAAAAGCATAAATTGCATAACAATTGCTGTCACATTAAGAGCGCTGTGTGGATTCTTGCCATTACCTTCGTTCAATTGAATTAATTTCCGAATGAAATTCCCCAAATTGAATAATCCCACTTCTTTTGCGGCTCAAAGCTGGTGATTGCAACTGGTTGGTCTCGCTTTTAGGTATGCCTGTCTCTTTGTCTCTCTGTGTGTGTGTTAGAGTGTCAGCGTATAAGTGCGTGTACCGAATCACATAGAATCTCGCGAGAAATCGTTTTGAAAATCGATCAAGTGAAAATGATATTTCTTCATGTTATTTCAATGTTTTGCTGTCAACAAGAGCTGAGCCGACGAGTAGTATCGTTCTTTTGTTTGACACTGTCACCGACACTGACACTCCTTGGAGGATATTCGAATGACAACTTTCAAAGCATCCAGCGAATAATTGATAACTTTCTGATGGAAGCTGCCACGCGAATGAGAGAGAGCACTTGAACTAACTTGAACAAAGCAAAGCACCAAAGCAATTCAACGCGAAAACTGGCAATTCGGAAATCGTTCGTTTCGAATGATGATTTGACGTTGGATAAGAACAATGGCGGAATACTGTGCTATTGAGGCAACCACGTTCAACACACAACTGATTGATCGGAAGTCA
>JANSTV010074894.1:0-10297 GCA_027564135.1 Lestremia cinerea | reverse complement strand
TCTCTCTCTCTCTCTCTCTCTCTCTCTCTCTCTCTCTCTCTCTCTCTCTCTCTCTCTCTCTCTCTCTCTTTTTCTTTCTTTCTCTCTCTCTGATATACTCAGCACGGACAGTTGAGAAGCACGAGAGCGGAATATTCCGGACTAGCCAGCGAACCCCCACACATCTGAATCCCTCCCGGGGGGATCCCGGATCAAGTATCAAGTCTACGCCAATCCCTCTCAGTGTTCCCTCAGTGGCATCAAGTCTTGATTGCGGCCACTAATTGGCTCAGCTCGACGCCACCGAGGGCATCGTCCAAACGACCGGAATCTACTCAATAAATCACCATCATAGAAAGTGCATCCAAAAAGCGAGCATAATCACACCGACATTTCATAATGCACGACAGGTTAACGTTCGGCATGCGGCTCGGAGAAATTATAACATTTTTTTTTTTTTCGAAATGATAATAAATATTTTGAGAATGTTCAAGGTCCGTCATGTGGTGAAATAATAATTAGTTGACGATTTTCGGGTCTTCGTCACGGCATGTGAGGCATGTGACTGGCCCATAGATGTTCGAGCGCATGGTCATCAAATGAACTAAATTCAAATTTCCAAATGCTTTTCGTTTGGTTTTCGTCAAATCGATTCGAGCTTAGTATTTCACATGCGACTGTCCGATTACGCATTGTGAAGAAGCATATGGAAATACCGAAACAAAACCAAAAAACGGCGATAATGGTTGCATGAAGGCCGATGCCATTGTTGACCGATGAATCACAATGGACATGCATGTGGGCGGTTCCGAGGAGTAAATCACTGAAAGAATTTCCCCGAAACGCCTCACCTGACATCACATGATGATCGTCATCACGTGCGTACACCTTGAAATCAGTCGACTTTCTCCGGGATCAATAATTAATATAAACACATCTCCCTGCCGTCCGATTCGGCACACACAGATGCTCGATGACCAAACTACGCACTCGAACGCATTAAGCAATGTCTCGATTTCGAGGATGGAAAAGATCGGCAAATGTTTAATGCGCGTGCACTTGAACATCGAACCAGACAAATCCGAAATGATTGTTTGCTCCAACGATTAAGCCAATGAGAAAAAAGAAAAGACAAATATTTGCTGTAAACGACAATGACATGTCCGGTTGGCTTGTCTCAATCACATTGACAAATATGGAATTTCGGTGGAAAGAGGAAAGAAAAGCATCGCCGGAAAAAGTTACCGCATCAATTCTAATCGATGATTTCCCGCTTCTTCATCGCGAAGAAGAAACTCTGCACACCGGTCGAGACGACAATTACCGAAAATGAAGGTGAAAACGGTCCGATTCATTCGAAACCGTTCAATTTGATTCAATCATTCGATCAACATGCGAATAATCGAGATTCGATTCGATTGAATTAACATGGAGCCCCCTGCGCCGAACGTAATTGCAGATCCATTCATTATGTTAATGCGCGGAAAGAGTTGATTGAAAATTGACATTCGCAACAATAACGCCATCACATTACCATTCGTCATCTGCATCTGCATGGGATGATTATTGTGGTTCAGTGTACCACAGCACAATTCACACATCAACAGCGATGATTATCGACTGGGAGATGTGGCACAGACAAACAGTGTGCCGCCGGTGTGCGGATATTGAAAGAGAGATTTATGCGCGAATTGACAGTTGGACAGTTTCATTGCGATTTAGGTGCTTCCATCCGCCTACTTTGAACTCTGAATGAATGGCTTCTGGTTGAAGCTTCCGCTCGGTAGGTGGATCATTCGCACGCCTCTGGCTCCTGCCAGAACGTAGTTGAACCACAGACCAGCCTTTCTTCCATCCTCATACGAGCTTCTATTGTCGACCATCCACCGAAAAAGAAGTAGCGTTAAACTGGTCATTTGTCATAACTCGACGCTGTTTCGCATACAAATTGAATGATTCAAACAATAAACAAACGTTTTCGATTGAAATTTCTTCGAAATCACGCATCTCTTTGAAGGCAATCCAAACAGCACCAGCGCCTATCCAAGCCAAACACCAGGCCATATCGAATGCGTTGTGATCGAATGCACGTCAAAACTGGTAAAATCGAAATCCCCTCCAAGGTCGGTTCGAAGCACACAGCACCGGGCCATTGTTTCCATTGCTGGAATCGCAGCGCACCAGCGATTCAATCTTTCTTTATATAAGGATGCCTGCCGATCGACATTTCATTAGTTGACTTTTGCCGTTTGGGATTATCAGATCGTGGCATTCAGGTGAGCCGTCCGTGTGGTGTTTGTGTGGTTTCAGTGCTTGTGATTTGTCAACGACAATAGTGCATTCGCGTTCGTAAACCATCATTGGATTAATTTGCGATTCGTTTCTTTTCGATTTTTCATTTCAGTAAAATCAAACAAAAACAAACAAAATTCAGTTCAAAATGAGAACCGCCGTTGCGTTGATTGCATTCAGTTCAGTGTTGAGCATTGCTTATGCTCAATTCCAGAATGGAAGAGTATTGGACGCTCCAGTTCCGGCATTGTGCGCTCAACGGGCGATTCACGAACGCGCTCCTGATGGCAAGGGGTATGTTCCGTCAGAGGATCCTTTTGAGGCGATCGCTCTAAAACAGGCGCCCACTAACGCCCTCTCCCGTTCCTTATCGCAGATACTTCTTCTCATGGCGCGATCCAAACACCAAAGGTGTCGAGTCCGACTGGTTGGATGTCCGCAACTTCTGTCGCAAACGTTGCATGGACTCTGTCTCATTGGAAACGAGCAACGAAAACGAATGGATCAAACAGCGTTTGGTTACAGGAAACGTGAGTACCTCTATTCCACTTGTGTTGTTTCGCTACGTACCGCGCATGCCTTCGAAACGGTATCAATGGGTTAAATAGGGTTCTACGTAATTGTTTGCTGATTTTACCATTCAGGCGGCGCGACGTGAAACATGCAATACGATTTTGCGATCGCGTCACAAACAATAATCCCATTGATTGAAATTTTCGCATTGAGGAAGTTCAAATGCACAGCATTGGTGACGGAGCCAACGCATTAACGGGTAGACGCGTGCGCATAGTCGATTCATTAGCATTGTCGTGTACATTCAGAAATCTCTTTGGGAAATTTCTCTCATAATTAATCATTGTTTCATTTTTCTTGATGTTTTCTTCTTCGTTTTTTTTTCTTCACTTTTGATGGAAGACGTGCATTGTGGGAAATGCACGACATAAGACTGTGCCGTTGATGAGGGGTTACGCAATGTGCGAACGGGTACCATTTGCAGGGGGAGAGGGGGCGAACTTTCTTCGTGTTCGTTTCGTTATGAGTTTTTCGGCCGACAATCGGCTCATTGTAAGACGAATTTGGAATCGATCGGCACCTCACTGCGTTTCCATTTGCGAATCTTCACGAAATGGGCTCATTTCGAAATTGTGATTTTCATTCAACCAATTATTCCATCGAAACGGATCTTCGTCACGTCAACGATTTTGTGAATAATCGATTTTCATTCAGTCAATTGACGACGGTCGATTCGAATCGCATCGCATCACACGTTTCTCCATAAACGGTGCAATTACACCAACCATTCGATGACCATAAAAGTTCTCGAAAGAAAATCCATTGTCCATTCGGGCGGATTGCGCAATGTGCGAGAGTTTTGAAATCCATCAAATTCGATGTGTTTCACGTGCCGCATAAATTTTCTCGTGCTTGCATTCAGATCGACACACAACTGACCGCCAGCACAATGGCAATCGTGCCTAACACTTCAATCAGTGGGTCTTTTGAATGATTCAAACAAAATGCGGTCGAAACCCGAATGAATTGCAGTCACCTTCGACAAAGACCACGGCACTGAATGAATGGCCGGCCAATTGAAATGAGCCAATAGCATATTTTTGTCGTGTTGCAATTGAAAAGTAGCGGTGACGATATCATCGCGCACAGGCGCACATTAATGCAGACGCACCTTACTCAGCGCCACACACAGCATACAATGAGCCGCATTCAGACGCATATCTGGTTTTTTTTTCTTTTTGTTAACAATGCGCCATTAAAACAAATGAATTGCCATTCAATAATGATCAAACAAAACACTTTGCCACTTTCTCCAAACAATGCTCTGGCATCGGCAGTGGCATCGATGATCGACTATCGACGCATAAGTTCAATGAAATTCAAGCCATTTCGGTCGTCAATTTCAGAAATATAAACAAAACGATGATAATTCAATGGTTTTGTCGTCTGTTTGCTGTGATACCCCCCACCTCGTCCCCTCGACCCCCCTCTGGTCCGTTGCTCTCCCGCACCTGATGAATTCAATCAATTACTTTATCACTGGCGTGTCGCCGCAGGGTGCACAACGGACAGCAACGCATACCGGTCCGTTAAGCCGTGTGTTTTGCTCTTGTGGCAAAATTCCGATTCGGCGACGAAAGCGAGACAACGCAAAACACACAACAAAATAAAAAAGTGAAAATTCGCATAAAGAAAATAAAGGTCACGTCTGTGTGCGGCTCTGATGCAGATGGGCGATGTGGGTCAGTCGCAATCGATAAATCATATTCGATGAATTTATTGTCGTGTCGTTAAAACGGGGAAATTGGTCGTGTCGTTAAATTAACGAGTTGGTTCTCGTTCGGCACGATTCGAACCGGAGAGTTGAAGGTTGAAGTCGAGTGAATATCGAGAGTTCTTCTTCTGATGATGCGCCGACACCGAAAACCAACTAACAAGCCGTGTTTATCTCGTTTCGCAGGTGAAATACATCTGGACGTCAGGTCGCATTTGTGACTTCAAAGGATGTGAACGTCCCGATTTGCAGCCAACATCCGTCAACGGATGGTTCTGGACAGCTGAACTGCAGAAATTGGCCCCGACCACCGATCGCACCCAAAACGATTGGTCCGAAAACGGCGGTATCGGCTTGCCCCAACCCGATCAACGTGAACTGAAGCAAGGCGGCGCCTCCGAAAACTGCCTGGCTCTGCTCAACAACTTCTACAACGACGGTGTTCATTGGCACGACGTCGCCTGCCACCATGTCAAGCCATGGGTGTGCGAGGAGAATGATGCTCTCTTGAAATATGTCCGTTACACAAATCCACAATTGCGAATTTAAGTTCGCAAACATCGTGCGCTTGCGCAATGCAACGCATCATAACGCACCCGATCACCGTGCGGAGCACAAATTGTTAAGACTTTACCAACGAATTTAGCTTGTAGTTCTTTCATTTTCGCGATTGATTTTGTATGCATGCTCTGTTTGATTCAATTAATTCTCTTTCTTTCGAGCTGTTTTTTTTTTTATCTCCATTTCGAAAAAATTTACGATTTGCTTCTTTTTTTCGTTTAGTTTTTTTTTCTCCAATTTTCTGTTTTGAATGTGTTTTTCATACCAAATAATAAAGTTAATGATGATGTTGATGAGGTTTTCGATGTTTCTTTCGTTGGAATTTCTGGGTTGAGAGGAGAGCGCTTGTGAAATTTCGAGTGTTGAAAGCATGCGGAAATTGTTTCGTTTATGGAGTTTTGGAGCGGAATTGGCTGACATGAAATATGAACTGGGGATTGCGTCGTCTTTGATGGAAATTGTTTGATGCGTTCGAGAGAGCCCGTTTTGGGAAAGAAGCTTAGAGTTGGCTGCGGTGCGTCCATGAACAATTGAATCAAACGTGAGCGTCCAGTTTTCTTAAATTGCATAACTTAAAAAAAATTTCTCGATTCGATTATTCATTTTCAAAAAACAACAATAAGGAACAAGACGCTAGCATTCATTTGTTTGAAAGCAGTGTTGCCAAATGCGACTCCATATTTCTGTGCTAAACAAAGGACATGTGCATGCGCGCGTCACCACATATGTCAAGCAAACGAACATGCCTGGCTTGTTTTCATTCAGTCGAGGCGTCGGAAACATACAACGATGGCGAAACCACTCGAAAACAAAATCAAGTCTTACTTAAGATCAATATCGATTCAACTCAAAAAGATTCTCAAAGTTCTTTGGCGATATTGGTTTAATATTCTTATTTTGAACCTGCTACGACTGATTGTCGTGGTTCTGTGGTTGCAAATTATCGCCAATTTTATTTTAGCTTTCTTTTTTTCGCAAATCTGGAGTGTGGTGAGTTGTATTGCACGCAAATTGGTTCACTTTCGACCATTCACTTGTTTTGGTATTTGTTCAGACGCTGTTGTACAGCACCTTGCCGCAGACCCAATGGATAGCTAGTCCTATCCGTTTTGAGCGATTCGGACTATTTGAAATGACTGTTCCGGACGACTTTGTGGAGAAGGCCCCGCTGATGGTAAGTCGCAGCTATGCCAAGAACTGCATTCGCCTCTGACCTCGGACCTCGCTTTCAGTTCGTAACTGTGAAGGAGAATCGAATCGGGGACTATCGCTGGCAGTTGGGTCAACCAATTCTCTTCGGACAATCAGAACCACGTAATTCTCGCAGATATTAGCGTCTCGTCGCGATGTGAAAGGGCGTTTCAAGCGGACTTGCTTTTTTTTTGTTTCAGGAGTGAATTGTGAGGCGTTCCGAGAGGATCGTAGTTTCATCGACAGTCCACGAACCACCGCAATCCGTTTGGATTTCATGGCAAAGTGAGTAATCTCCGACGGGAGACAAATTCTCGAAATGAGCTCGATTGTTGTGTTCAGTTCCAGCATCTTCCGTTCCGATGACCTAGCGATATCCACGCCCATTTCAATTGTGGAAGTCAAGTCGCGGCTGAACACAAGTACAATTTTCGAGGTGAGTCACTCAACGCCACCGACGAGAATCGAAGGGTCATCTTGTCCACTCCACAGCTCGTAATAGAACTTCCCCGGCAGCCTCAACTGACGGACTACATCATTCACATCCATTCGTGCGGCGGCGAAGATTCCTTCCGATTGAAGCAACTCCGCCCATTTTCCGATTTTGAGTTTATTTGCGATATGTTTTCAATTCGATTGATATGGCGGCCAGTACTGGATTGCGTCATTCTGGTTGCTTTGCTGAAATTGGCTTACCACAGGATTCCATTTATGTACGACGATCGACAACGTTGTTTGTTCTCCAGTTTTAAATCATCTTGTCTCATTCGATTCAAAGCAAGACACCGAACTCCAAAAACAAACGGTCAATCATAAATGATGTTATTCTCTACGGAATAATTCGTATAGTAAATAATTTGTTGATCCATCAATTGTTAAACTGTACGCAGCTCCCACACGCTATGGGAATGATTATACCGTGAGTCGGGTCTGGTAGAGTGCATTAATAACGGATGGCATTAAAGTTAATCCTCTTGCAGATTTGTGATCATTTATGGGATTATCGAAATGGCTGACGAGCTTCTCGTCTTGATAGAAGTCGGCCACTCGCTTGACGAGCCGCACCACATCACCCGCCTACGATATGTCGCCGTTCTGGTAAGCCAACAGCCAACAACATGGGCACCTCCGCGCTAAAACAACAATTTTCAGGCATTGCTGTGGGCAGCGAGAGGGTTTGGCCTCTGTTACGCGTTGCATGCCAGTCTAACAGACTTGGATATGATAAGCTTATTATCGGTCATGTATTACGTATGGTCTATATCTCTCGGCTCGTTGTGGATTCTGATATTAAAGTGAGTGAATGACTGGCAACTGGTTCTGAATCGTTGGCTGACTATTCGATTCGATTTCAGACGTGAATTGGGTGGGGTGCGTTGGTACGTGAACCTTTCGTTGTGGTCCCGTTCAGTAACCGCAGCGGTGTGCTTTCTGAAGTGGTTGGATCTGCTGACTTGGCCTGTACCTGAGAATCTACTGACGCTCGCTTGGCTGATTGACCAGGTTCTGCCTACAGCACTGTTCGTGCTGCTCATTTCGGGGCAAATGTACTTTGATGATAGAATTGCTCCTTTGTTCGACAAAATTCAAGATGCCCAAAATCAAGATGCCGAAACACCGGATATTGGAATTCAAGAAGTCTGAGACTCAGAATCTCTGAGTGCTGTTGGCCGCGCACCATCAGTTCCGACTACCATCTACCTCATCAGCAGCCATTTGAACAGTGAACCCCCTTAGATAATTACTGCGTGGTTGTGTGACTTGATCTGAACCTTGAAATAAAGATTGAAATTATCGAGCCGAGAAGGGGCTTTTTGCTCCGGCCATTCAGAAAATGCAATGCTGTTTTCGTTTCGATGCTTCCTTTTGAGCACTGCTTTCGTTCAAATTCTATGGATCAAGTCGAGTCGAGTCCATCGCATTGTCACAAAGAATGTCTTCATCAAATTGATCAACTCTGCTTGGGACGTACTCGTAGTAAGGTGAGTAGTAAGTAAGTAAGTAAGTAGATACGACGACATCGTTGGAATAACTGGATTCATGCTTTCTTATTTCGACGATTCAAATGACTGCAACGAAGTTTTCTGGCCATAGCTTGCATCTTGCGCAATTAAGCGACTCGCTCTGGCAGCGCATGGAAGGTGAATCGATATTCTCACACAGAACTTTCAATTTGTTCAAAAATGTGTTCGTGTGTGGCAGTTGACATTCAGTATCGCATTAAAATCAAATTAGCCATTCCGGGACTGCAGAGAATCAACGCAATGCTTTGCAGATAATTTCGAAGCCAGTCCGTCGCTTGAATTGAGTTTTTCACGATTTGCCCCTCGAGGAATTAGCCTGCGTTGAACGTTCGAAGAACGTTTTCCAAAATAAAACACACAAATTACCACCATCAGCAACATTCTGCTGAAAGTGAATACCAAGCTCAATGGCACCAACCACAAGTTGAATCAGTCCCCAGTTTTGAATGGCAAACGCCACGGAATTGCTCGATATGTTGAGTGAGATTCGAGCGGGAAAAGAGTTGGTGAGGCTTTGGTTTGCTGGGAAGGGGCGCTTCTTCCCGTATCCTGAAACTTCCTAGGGACACGCTTTAGGCGGGGCTCTATCTGAAGGACTAAGCTGACATCGATTTGATGCCTCTTTGAATGACGAAATTCTCCGCCATTCTCGTTGCTCATCGATTCGTCAAAACCTGGCTGTCTTCAAAGAAACAGTTTATTATTCATAAAAACCGACTTCAATCCGAATGAGTTGCTTTGTTGTTGCTCGTCCAATTGAATCCCCGCAAAGATATTCCATTGGAATACGTTCAACGTTTAATGTGTCGTCTCGCTGCGAATCCATTAAATTGATCCTTCAAAATCGCTCTGCCTCTCGCATTTCATCGGTGAATTGAGTGCACCGTTGAATTAATTACTTTTGAGCGCCAATGAGCAGTCAGCACCCAATGCGTCTTTGACAGCAAATGGTTTGAGCACTGCAGATGGTTTAGGTCACCACACCGACATGATCGGCGGATCATCGACATTGTCCCGCAGCGAATCGAACGCAGCCACTCTCATCACCCGCTTGCATTGCATTGCATCAAAAACTAATTAATAAAAACTCAAATGAAACTGAGAATGAAAACAAAAAGTTATTTAATTGCTGGCTCTCGACCAATGGCATGTCAAGGATTTGCAATTGTATTGGATGGATTTGAGTAATTCCCTTGCGACAACGAATTAATTTGGTTGAGAATCTGCACCACTTAGCCGCCTGCAGAGCATTGTTTACTCTCGTAATTCATGCTTTTCGTTTTTTTTTTCGAATGACAGCAAACATGACTGTTGAAAGGATCAGTTGGAGTGAAGTGACTCTCACGTGTACTCCCTCACACCATCTGAGGGATATCTCCGCAGATCAACGTTGTATCTCTTTCCCCGAGTCACTTCACTCCAACTGATCATTTTAACAGTTATGCTTGCTGCCATTCAAAACGCATCGACTAACGACAGCAGTGGCAGAGATAGCGAACGATTTCGATTTCTAGGTTAGTAGACTACGCATCAAACATTCAGTTCGATGTCTTTATCGCCATTACACGACACTTTTGCAGGCTTTCAACAATAAGTGCACGTAAATGCAAACGCGCAAAATGATTCGTGAAGCTGCGACCAGCACCGACGTGCGCAAGAACAAAATCAGGGGCATTTCGAGCTGGATCAAACACAATCGCTCCGAATCGATCAAGCACTTTGGTTTGGATGTCGACAAGAAAGTCACAGAAATTGATGCTCGCATCCTGAATCCACCTACGCTCGAGTATGCTGGTGGAAGAACTGTCGTAACGAGGACCGGTGTATGGCATGCGGAGGGTTACCACTCCATCCAGGCGAAACATGTGGTCAAATGGGGATTCCTCAATTTGGATGGCAGAACTCGCCGGAACACCATTGACGAACTAGCCTCCATGGTGAGAGCGCAACCAGTTCCACACCT